>OZ020194.1:35512172-35769289 GCA_963971165.1 Philopedon plagiatum
CTTGGTATACGTGTCTTTAGCTTTGCGCCATCTATCAGGATTTCTGAAATATGACAAGATCTTTAAAAATTTGCCGGATGCATAACATGATTAGTTTGTAAGAGAATGTATTATTTTAATTCAGCAAAAATTCACTAGAGGTATTACTAAATACACACGTATGTATACTTTTTAACACTTTCCTAATCTTATTGCAACCGACATTTGGCAACGTAGCATCTATTTATAGAATTGTTTAATAACCTTGAAGTTTATTTTTAGAATCATTTTTATGTTTTATTCGCGCTTTGTTTGGTGCAATCGCATAACTTGCGTGGTGATTTATTGCGTCCGATTAACAATGTACGGGATTTCCCGAAGTATGAAAATTTTCAATTTGTGTAAAAAGGCAAATGCTATATCAGGCTATGTATTATAATGTTTTAAATAGGTACCAACCATACGCTTTAAAGAGTGTACTCTTTCTAAGCTAAATGTACTCTTACTTTTCTAATATTACAAAAAAGGTACTCTTTTCAGTAAATAGTAACTTTTACCCAATGCGGATTAGGGGGTCCCGGGGCGTAAAATCCGGGGCTATAATCCCCTTAGCCCCCCTTAATCCAGGGCTGCTTTTACCACGTGACAATGTTATTTATGTGTGCACTCAGGGAGTTTGTAATGGTTTAGCAAGGCTTTGGTTAATTAACAATTTTCTAGATTTTAAGGATGTTATTGAGGTCTCCCCCTGCCCCAATGCTAGATTTCTGGATAGGTCCTATTCCTTTTGGAGCAAGCTAAGTTGGTAACCCTATCTATAACCAAACTATATTAATGGTGATTATTAAAGAACATACCAAGTATTGAGCTGTGATTTCAGTAAAATTTCTGAATTTTTCCTTGGTTTTAAGGCTAATATGGCGGACGCCTTAAGATGGCGGATTATCTTTTTCTTTACAACCCCCTTGACATTGGTATCAAATGAAAGGGTTTGACGAGTAAATACGATAAGCTACATTAGTCGAGGCAATGAAGCACTAAAACAGCCAAAATCTCGGAATTTTTTGCACTAAGACGGATCGGAATGCGGTTTTTTGCATTCGCTTCCAAAAATTATTTGTAAAAGATGTGTCTAGTTTGTATCTTATACAAACCGGAAATTGCATTGCTGCAGCCAAAAATGCATTCAAAAAATGCATTTTTTGAAGTCGCCTTAAGAAGATTAAATAACTTTGTTAATAAGACTCAGAATTGGCTCAAACCGGCTTCCCGGTGGTTTTCGAGGTCGCTGATCACGATTATGAATTGACCCACAGCCGACCTGGAGCTCAGGATCGCTGATGAACGTCATCTCCGTGGGACTCTCCCAAAATTCACGCGGGGAAGGAGAGAAACTCGGCGCGCGGGGGTTTTTTTGGTTTGCTGAAGTCAAATATGCATCGGCGAACACCCCCCGGACACCTGGTGCGCCGGAACCTGGACGTGGACATCATCCCCGAGAGTTTTCCTGACAAGATCGCAAAAACAAACCGAAAATCGTTGTGTGGGCGTTTTTTGGGGCGCTGAATCCAAAGTTCACGTCGAAAACGACCCCCCGAACACCTGGTGCACCGGAACCTGGACCTGAACGTCATCTCCGAGGGTTTTCCAGACATGATCGCTATAGACAAACCGAAAATCGTTATGGGTTTTTTTTGGACGCTGAATCCAAATTTCTCATCGAAAACGACCCCTCCAACACCTGGTGCACCGGAACCTGGACGCGGACGTCATCTCCGATGGTTTTTCAGACACGATCGCAAAAAACTAAACGAAAATCGTCTCATAATTTAACACATTCATTGATGTGCAATTCTCGCCTGGCCCCCCTCCCCATAACGATTTTCGGTTTGTCTTTAGCGATCGTGTCTGGAAAACCCTCGGAGATGACGTCCGCGTCCAGATTCCGGTGCAACAGCTGTTCGGGGGGTCGTTTTCGATTTGAAATTTGGATTCAGCGCCCCAAAAAACGCCCACACAACGATTTTCGGTTTGTTTTTTGCGATCTTGTCAGGAAAACTCGGGGATGACGTCCACGTCCAGGTTCGGGCGCACCAGGTGTCCGGGGGTGTTCGCCGATGCCATATTTGACTTCAGCAACCCAAAAAACCCCCTGGCGCCGAGTTTCTCTCCTTCCCCGCGTGAATTTTGGGAGAGTCGCACGGAGATGACGTTCATCAGGGATCCTGAGCTCCAGGTCGGCTGTGGGTCAATTTGAACATCATAATCATGATCAGCGACTTCGAAAACCCCCGGGAACCCGGTTCGAGCCAATTCTGAGTCTTATTAACAAAGTTATTTAATTTTCTTAAAGCGACTTCAAAAAATGCATTTTTTGAATGCAATTTTGATTGCAGCAATGCAATTTCCGGTTTGTATAAGATACAAAGTAGATACATTTTTTACAAATAATTTTTGGAAGCGAATGCACAAAACCGCATTCCGTTCCGTCTTAGTGCAAAAAATTCCTAGGTTGAGTGCTTCATTGCCTCGACTACATGGTGTCGTTCTAAACCCAATATGACGGACGTTCTAAGATAGCGGATTACCTTTTTTTCGCAACCCCCTTGTCATGGGTATCAAATAAAAGGGTTTGGCGAGTAGAATACGATAAGCTATGTAACGTCATTCTAAGTCCAATATGGCGGACGCCCTAAGATGGGTGATTACCCTTTTCTTTACTATCCCCTTGACATGGGTACAAAACCGCATTCCGTTCCGTCTTAGTGCAAAAAATTCCTAGGTTGAGTGCTTCAT
This sequence comes from Philopedon plagiatum, assembly GCA_963971165.1. Classification (NCBI taxonomy): domain Eukaryota; kingdom Metazoa; phylum Arthropoda; class Insecta; order Coleoptera; family Curculionidae; genus Philopedon; species Philopedon plagiatum. Next base: position 35,514,948 of record OZ020194.1, read on the forward strand.
TGCCTCGACTACATGGTGTCGTTCTAAACCCAATATGACGGACGTTCTAAGATAGCGGATTACCTTTTTTTCGCAACCCCCTTGTCATGGGTATCAAATAAAAGGGTTTGGCGAGTAGAATACGATAAGCTATGTAACGTCATTCTAAGTCCAATATGGCGGACGCCCTAAGATGGGTGATTACCCTTTTCTTTACTATCCCCTTGACATGGGTATCAAATGAAAGAGTTTGACGAGTAGAATACGATAAGTTACGTGGAAACAAATTATGAAAATAAACAAGAATTAATAAGACTAAAAAAAGTACGATAAAAATTTTAAAAAAATTATATAAAAACAATGTTTTTTTAATGAAATTTGGTTTTAAAAGAAAACCATCGTTTTTATATAAAAAAAATATTTTACATTTTTTAAGAGTTCCTGAACCAGTAGTTATGCTGTTTGTATCGTGCAGAAAAAAAGTTTCTTTAAACAATGCAGGTGCCTGGGTGCGATAAACCCTTTTTTTAAATGTCTGTCTGTTAGTATGTTTGTCAGTCTTTCTGTTTCGCTACGATATATACCATAGTAAGTGTTATTGCGCAGGTCTGAAAGAAGTTTAGTAAGTTTTTAAGTTTCTTAACAGTAAATATGGGTTGGATTAAAAAATACCTTTTGGGGGTAATACAAACATTTTCCAAAATTCAAGGAGTTGGAGCAGGGACGAACTAAACAACATACCTCTTTAAGGAAAATAAAAAAATTATTATAAACTTATGAAAGCCCAAAAATGTAAAATGAGACATTTTTGGCATTTTCAATTTTTAGACAATAATTTTATATTCTCCTACTCTCCGAAAAGAAATAGGTTGATTATTTCATTATTGCGCTAACTTCTTGGAATTTGGAGAATATTAAAAACAATAAAATGGTGTATGATCCGTCCAGGAGACTCTTAAAACTCGTTATTCCATTTTCCTTATGAGAAGTATTTTTATCATTTTACGGGCCAGATCCTTCGTCTGGATTTTGTGATAGAGGGCTGTCACCCCCTCCAAATGATTCCAATGATATCCAACCAATGGTAAGCTAATTTGAATTTTTTTAAAAATTATATTTTAGGTTTAAAAAAATTCAAATGACTATAACTTTCTACTAACACATTTATTTCTCTTAAAATTTAAAAATTGTCGACAAAATGAAGTAAAATTTGTTTAGAAAAAATAATAAATAAAATACCTAAACGCGTTCATTTTTTTTCCAGGGTAGGCAATGCAAAAATTCAACTTTTTTCGCAAATTACCAAATGTTTTTTTTTCTCCACCAAAACATTTCCGGTGGGCTCACTATTAAAACCCCTAAATTTGGTACGGTTCCTGTAAGTAGGAACAGAGATACACAACTTTGAAATTTCACTGCACGCCGCTGCTAAATTAATTGGTTTTCAAGGCGGTCCCTTCCAAAAAATTACAGTTTGAACTTTGGAACCATGTAAAATTTAAACCGTTTGACTGACTACAGCTTTTCGCGAACCATCAGGTAAAAAAAATATTTTTATAACGAGATTGTTATTTTGTTCCAAAATTTGTCTTTAAAAATATGCAAGGAAAATTCCACCATAGTTGTTACCTGTGTCCGTTCTTTCTCTAACTTCTCTAAACTCTCTTTCTCTAAACTTCATTAAGTTTTTGTAAAAGATAAAGGTGTATGATATTAAATTTTTGAAGTAGGTATAAAAAACTACCCTATTACGATTCACTTTAAAACGTTTCTACAGTGACAGGGAATATTTAAAACAAACTAGTATTTTTTAAATCTGAAACTCACGTTACCTTCAAAAAGGTCCTGGCTCTAATCCGAAAATATATTACAAAATTATTATAACACAGGTTTCAATTTGATAATGTTTTTTGGGATTAGTTTAGAAAATTTCACTTGAGGTTAGATTTAAAAATACTAAAAATATTAAATGTTAATAATCTTTTCCCTAAATTGAATACATATGATTGAGTTAGCAACAGCGCCGGTCGCAATAAGATGCAATATACACCGAGAAGGAGCTGATAATATACCGAGTATGAACGGATTCAATAACATGCAAAAATGTAAATAAATGTATACTAAAAAGGAAGATTTCTGTAATCTGGGGGGGCGCGTTGAACTCGAAATTTTCTTTTCTATAAGCATTCGCATCTTAAATTGACTTAGCTCATTGATTTCTGGTGGACGCAATAAGGATGGGTTATAAAATGTCGCAATAATGATAGAAGGATCTATATATATATATGTATATATATATATATATATATATATATATATATATATATATATATATATATATATATAGTAGTATATATAGTATTTTTTTTTCTTTCTTGGGTAGAGGTTTATTGTGTGAAATTAAAATAGTTTCTTTAACGTTTCGCCCATCGTTTTTGGGCTTTTTCAAAAAAAATTTGTCTCTTTATTGAGTGTTTTCTAAAAACATACAAAATGGGATGTCATTAAAATGCTTAAAAATAGTGTTTATACAAAATGAAGACACAGACAGAGACCATAAAAGACAATACATACAAATTTAAAAATTGTTTCGCTAAAATTTACTAAATATAAATATATACGCACCTCGAGACATTATGGTGTTTAAATATGTACTGAGAGATTTATTTTGAGTTACTTATCACTACCAGTAATTTTTTTCTTTTTTTTGTTTATTTTTTTTGTTTCTTTATGTGTTGATATGCGTTTTTTCGTGAATTGTATGTTATATACGGAGTGTTTTAATTTGTGTGTTTAATGTTCAATGTATTAGGTTGTGATAAATTTTACTTAGATTGTCAATATCTTGTTTGTCGTTTACTGCATTAGGTTCTTTCTTAATGTGAATCATCTCTTTAACAAGGAGTTTTTGGTAATTGTTGTCCTGAGTTAAAATTTTTGTGTTAGTAAAATCGAAATTATGATTTTCATTTTTTTCGTGTTTGTGTAAAGCAGTTGACGCATTTTTTGTATACTTGTGCCCGTTTAATCTGCTGTTAAGATATTGAGTGGTCATTCCAATATATTGTTTTGGACAATTTAAACATGGTATAGCGTAAATTACACTAGATTTATTTTTTACTGGAACCTTACTTTTAAGAGGAGAGTATAAGGATGACAAAAGGTTTTGGGCTTTGTGGCAAACGGTAATATTGTGTTTATTTAAAATGTATTTAATTTTTTCTGATAATTCGTTCGTATAGGGTAGAGCTACATATTTTTTTGGTTCGTTATTATTGGTCAGTTTTTCTTTGGTTGCGTTGTTATATAATTTAAAAGTTCTTTGTTTCATAATTCTGTTTATTTGTCTTTCTGGGTAGTGATTTTCTTTTAGTATTTTTCTAACTTTTTGTAAAGCTTTTGGACGATATCCTGGCGAGGTTAAAATTAATGCTCTATCAGTTAAGCCTATAATTACGCTATTTTTTTGAGATTTGGAATGGCTGGAATTGTAGTTTAAATATTGTCCCGACCAAGTTTCTTTTATATACCATATAGTTTTGAGGTCTTCATTGTTTATATCTCTAATTATTGTCATATCAAGGAAATTTATTTGGTTTTGACTTTCTATTTCTGACGTGAATTGAAGTTTGTGGTGGAATTTATTGAAGGCTTGTATTACATAATTTATTTGGTTTTCGGGGATAGCTGTAAGGCAGTCATCCACGTATCGTTTGAAAAATATCATTGGTATATCCAGGTTTTTGATGACATTTTCCTCCAAACACTCCATAACAAGTTGTGCCACTGTTAATATCAAATAAACCGGAATCTGAAAACAGTATTAATGTATCAAACTGGTTAGAAAATATCTCTAATAAACCTATTCCAAATGATATCGCAGAAGTATTAGCATTAGGTAATAAATTCTCTTTACCCGTCTTTCATGAAAATGACTTGCCTACAACAGAATATATAGCAAGCATAGAGTCAGCTATTCATGACAAACCAAACGAAACTAAAGACGCTATTCGCTCAGAAGTCGTAAACGTAATCACAAACCACAACATTAAAATAAGACACAAGAACAAAAAACAAAGCAATTTTCAAAAAAAAATAAATAAACAGTTTAAAAAAACAAAACAATTCATTAAAGATAACCCTGATATCACAATTCTAAAACCTGATAAAAGCAATAAAACCGTAATCATGAACACAACTGACTACAATGCTAAAATGGACAACTTACTGAATGATAGTGTAACATACAAGAAAATACGCAGTGACCCGACCAATATTAATCAAACTAAAAATAATACCTTCATAAAAAAACTTCTCAACAAAAAACAAATAACAGACCCGGAAGCCAAAAACCTCATGATTCATAACGCCGTATCACCAAAAATATACGGGCTTCCAAAGCTTCATAAACCTGGTGTTCCGCTAAGACCAATTGTATCTTCAATCCAATCACCCTTTTACAAGCTGTCAAAATATCTCAGCAACTGCCTTTCAAAAATAACATGTAAAAACGAATACTACATAAAAGATTCTTTCACTTTTAAGGAATTCATCAGTACATTAAAAATACCAAAAAATTTTAGGTTAGTATCTCTCGATGTTACATCACTGTATACTAATATTCCAAATGACCTTTTAACCAACATAATTAAAGAAAAGTGGAACTCTTTAAAAGAACATACTAATCTAACTCAAGACATGTTCATAGAGGCAATAAATTTAACAATCTCTAATAATTATTTTCAATATAAAGACTGTTTCTACGAACAACTTGATGGTTGTGCAATGGGCTCTCCCATATCATCAACAGTGGCACAACTTGTTATGGAGTGTTTGGAGGAAAATGTCATCAAAAACCTGGATATACCAATGATATTTTTCAAACGATACGTGGATGACTGCCTTACAGCTATCCCCGAAAACCAAATAAATTATGTAATACAAGCCTTCAATAAATTCCACCACAAACTTCAATTCACGTCAGAAATAGAAAGTCAAAACCAAATAAATTTCCTTGATATGACAATAATTAGAGATATAAACAATGAAGACCTCAAAACTATATGGTATACAAAAGAAACTTGGTCGGGACGATATTTAAACTACAATTCCAGCCATTCCAAATCTCAAAAAAATAGCGTAATTATAGGCTTAACTGATAGAGCATTAATTTTAACCTCGCCAGGATATCGTCCAAAAGCTTTAGAAAAAGTTAGAAAAATACTAAAAGAAAATCACTACCCAGAAAGACAAATAAACAGAATTATGAAACAAAGAACTTTTAAATTATATAACAACGCAACCAAAGAAAAACTGACCAATAATAACGAACCAAAAAAATATGTAGCTCTACCCTATACGAACGAATTATCAGAAAAAATTAAATACATTTTAAATAAACACAATATTACCATTTGCCACAAAGCCCAAAACCTTTTGTCATCCTTATACTCTCCTCTTAAAAGTAAGGTTCCAGTAAAAAATAAATCTAGTGTAATTTACGCTATACCATGTTTAAATTGTCCAAAACAATATATTGGAATGACCACTCAATATCTTAACAGCAGATTAAACGGGCACAAGTATACAAAAAATGCGTCAACTGCTTTACACAAACACGAAAAAAATGAAAATCATAATTTCGATTTCACTAACACAAAAATTTTAACTCAGGACAACAATTACCAAAAACTCCTTGTTAAAGAGATGATTCACATTAAGAAAGAACCTAATGCAGTAAACGACAAACAAGATATTGACAATCTAAGTAAAATTTATCACAACCTAATACATTGAACATTAAACACACAAATTAAAACACTCCGTATATAACATACAATTCACGAAAAAACGCATATCAACACACAAAGAAACAAAAAAAATAAACAAAAAAAAGAAAAAAATTACTGGTAGTGATAAGTAACTCAAAATAAATCTCTCAGTACATATTTAAACACCATAATGTCTCGAGGTGCGTATATATTTATATTTAGTAAATTTTAGCGAAACAATTTTTAAATTTGTATGTATTGTCTTTTATGGTCTCTGTCTGTGTCTTCATTTTGTATAAACACTATTTTTAAGGATTTTAATGACATCCCATTTTGTATGTTTTTAGAAAACACTCAATAAAGAGACAAATTTTTTTTGAAAAAGCCCAAAAACGATGGGCGAAACGTTAAAGAAACTATTTTAATTTCACACAATAAACCTCTACCCAAGAAAGAAAAAAAATACTTTATAATAGATGGTTTAAGAAAGGAAATAATAAATATATATATATATATATATATATATATATATATATATATATATATATATATATATATATATATATATATATATATATATATATATTATATATATATATATATATATATATATATATATATATATATATATATATATATATATATATATATATATATATATATATATATATATATACAGCAGTGGCGGGTTTTCCGTAGGATCAGTTGTGCAGTGAACACCCAAAAATCTACGAGAAATAATGTATACATCAATCATAATTTGTTTTAATTTTTTTTATTATAATTATTTTAAATTTGACTTATATTTTTATAACAGTCAAGCTCTTTTCTTTTACCGTCTAACATTAACATTAATACGAGCTCTAGCGCGCTCACTGAGCGCCGCGCCGCGAATATTGGCAAAGACCGTGTGTGGGAGAAAGAGGAGTACAGAACAAAATAACGCAAAATTTAGCTTCCTCGCGTGCACTGCACAATGCACCAGCGTTGCCACAACTACCGCTCAAGCGGTCAGTTAGAGAGTCATCTACCGTTCTCCAGTTTTAGCTCTGTAAAATACCGCTTTTTCGTTTGTACGCGCCATTTCTTGGTGATAATGTTGAGGGAGTTTTTTCAACTATAAATTTTTTAAAAACTAATCAAGGAAACCGTTTAAGAACTGATACTATAATGGGAATACTATTCAGCAAGGGGCCCATTACAAGTTCTTGTTTTAATTTTAAGAGAAACAATGAATTAAGACGGCCAATGACCCAAGATATTTACAAAAATTAAAATATTTTAATGTACCTAAGATAAAATTATTAAATAAATTTGGTGGTTACCAATTTTAATATGACTTTTTGTTTAAATAATATATGGATATTATAATATAAAATAATAGTATTTGTATTAAAAATCGTGTTTATGTTTGTTTGATATAATATGTATATTAAAATAAGTGGAGTATTATTTCGAAATAGTTGTGTTATTAAAATTAATTTGTACCATCCCGATGACAAATGTTGAAAGTGAACGTTGTTTCTCGACATTAAAAAGAGTTAAATCTCTAGTGCGGAGTACAATGGAATAGGGCAGATTAAATTCTCTCGCAATATTAAGCATAGAAAAAGAAATGATTGCCGCCATACCAGATTTTAACAATCGTGCAATGGAGGTTTTTGCAAAAATAAAGAACAGGTGAATGGACTTTCTATATAAATAGGCTTAAATTGGTATGTATTTTTTGCAATACTTCTCGTATTTTTCTTGTATTACCGTCCAGTGACTTATTCAGGGGGGCGGGTTGGGGTCTTAACCTAAACCCCCAGCTATCTGAAAAAAAATATTTCGATTTTATGACGAACTTTGGGCGTGGCCCCTAAAAATAAAGTTGAACACCCAGTTAAATACCTCACGAGCCGCCACTGATATACAGCGTGTCTTCGGAAGTTCTTACCATATGGCAAAAAATTTTATTATTGATTTTATGAAAAAAAGTGCCTCTTTGTAAAAAGTTCTGCATCATGAGAAAATAGCATCGTCATTCCAAAATTTGATCTTGGACATACAGGGTGGCTCAAAATGTAAAAGTCCTAATCCACGTGAAGCTAAAAAGACACAAAATCGTTATTTAAAGGCAAACTGCCACTGTAAATGTACTATCAGCTTTAGACCTGGGATGGTGTATACAAAAATTATAGAGAAAAGTCAGATAAATTAGAATTTAGAGTTTAAAGTAGGTCGTTCAATTGAAATTATTGAAGTAATTTGTGCCTGAATGTCATATTTTGTATCACTTCCGGTTGCACCGGAAGTGAGATTGTCATGACACAAGCATACAAGGCCCCTAAAAAGAAGTAAGAATAATATATTAAACTTTTCGCATATTCATTTGTTTTATGTTAAAACACTATAGTTTGCGGCTCTTTCGACATTTTCAAACGCCATTTTCTTGAAAACTGTTAAAGATTGGTATGGGGTATGATACATGTTTTATAATTAGAATTTTACGTAGAGTCCAAATTTTAAAAAATATACAGGGTGTTTCGTTTAAAATAACAAAGTTGGCTGTATTTCCGGTTGAACCGGAAACGATAGTCAGATGTTCGAGCACTCAAAATCTGCATTTAAAGCAACCATACGAGCTACCAAAATTTCAAATCGAAATATTATTTCTTTACAAAATAACGAGCTGGCCAGTAAACTCGTGGGCACCCGGTATATATATATATATATATATATATATATATATATATATATATATATATATATATATATATATATATATATATATATATATATATATATATATATATATATACTTAACTATGTTCATAAATGAGAATGTCTCAGGTAGTGTGGAGAGGTCGCGAGACTCCCACATCCAAGCTACCATGGGAGATCCGATAAGGATCCCTATGACATTTCTCAGAGAGCAATCTCAAGAACTTCTACCTTTCAAAACTTTCAGTTTGTCTTTTATAGGCAAGAACTGTGGAATTATATGGGAGCAGAAATGCTCATGCTACTGTAAGGCCTCTGATGAGTCGATGTGGTGTCTTTTAACAACTTAGACACCGAGGAAGACGAAACAGTAGTTCTCCAGATAATTCCAAACATACTTAACTATATATATATATATATATATATATATATATATATATATATATATATATATATACAGGGTGATTGATGGTGAGTGGCCTATTAGAAGTTCTGGCGAACTAGTCAACGGATCACTTTGAAAATTTGGTAGTTTACATAAGTGGACATGACCTTTCTTTTAAATTATTTTTGGCCTTGCGGTGTTGCCGCTTCTACTGAAAAGTATTAGCACCTATGATAATTTAAATGGAACACCCGGTATATTATATTTTTTTTAGAATCCCTGTTGGTTTGTTAATAAGTTTCGTTAACATATTCCTATGTCTATCTAGTATCGTTGTCGAGATAATAATTATTTTCTTCTTTTTTTCTCGGAAAACATGGTAGTCAATAAGGGCTGATATTTTTGAACTCATGACAGATAGGACACTAGAATTTGGTGGAGAGCTAGGTAATACCACGAGGCTATTCACTCGGTGTCCAAATCGTAGTTATATTTGTACAGGGTGTTTCAAAAATAAACATATTTTGATGGTTTGGAAAAATGATTAAAAGTACATTTTTTTAAATGGAACACCCTGTATTTTAACCGCGGTCCTAAAAGCTCTGTAAATTTCCTATCTTTCAATATATCATGTCCCTATACCTATCTCGAATAGTTTTTGACTTATTAGCATTTATTTGGACAATTTAACTATTACAGATAACATTCACGAGTTTTTAGGAAAATTTGAAAAGTAGCCTTTGGAAACTGTTGTTTTTAAATGGATGACACTTTTCTATTATTTATTCCGTTTCGTTGTCAGTTGGTTGCCGTACTTGAAAATTCTAATTTAAGGTTTTAAGAGAAATGGGAAGAAAACAATAATTATTCAAATACAGTACTTATGAATTTATTTGTTTTACATGGTCAGTGTGATAAGATCATTAGTCGTACTTGTAGAAAATTCAATGAAATGTATCCAAATTTGCCATCAATGAACAATAAGAAATTTAGACGAATTCAAAGCAATTTCAAAAATTTTGGTTCTTCCTTGAAAGTTCCAGAAATTTACCCAGACCTGTAACATCTAGTGAGGACAACGAAATTAACGTTTTGGCTTATTTTCATGCCTATCCGCAGGCTTCAATAAGATGTGCCAAAGAAGATTTGGGCTTAACCTATTTCTGCGTGCAAAAAATATTGGCTAAACATAATATGCATGATTATAAGTATATACCAAAGTTCAATGTCTTAAGCCTGAGGACTGTCCACAAAGAGTTTTATTTTGCGAAAACTTGTTAGTTCATATTCAGGAAGATCCACAATTTTTAAGGAAAATCATTTGGACTGATGAATCAAAATTTTCTCGCGAAGGAATTTTTAATAGGAAAAATATTCATTATTGGGCGAAGGAAAATCCTCATGTAACGAGAGATACTGGATTTCAAGAAAATTTTCGATTTAATGTTTTTTGTGTAATGATGGACAACAAAATTCAATATTTGATATATGATGAAAATTTAACTTCCAGAAAATACTTAGAAATTTTAACTACATTTGTCGAAAATTTCGTGGACAACCTTCCTCTCGCCCAGTATCGCAGCTGCTGGTACCAATTGGACGGGGCTCCCGCTCACTGCACTGACGAAGTTAGTGCGGAAATACAGAGAATGTTTGAAGATCGTTGGTTCAGGCGTTTGGGACCTTGGAATTGGCCTGCAAGGTCCCCAGATTTAACACCTCTGGATTTTTACCTTTGGGGCACTCTCAAGAATATTATTTACAAGACACCGGTAAATTCAAGGGAAGAGTTAGAAGATCGGGTGAATCGGGCATTTCAAAATTTGGATGCTGGTGAACTTAGACTTGCTACTGGACATGGTGTAAACAAGCGAATTTTAAAATGCTTAGATGTCAACGGCCAACGTTTTGAACATTTATTAAAAACTAATTAATGTTTTTTACTTTTTTCTTGTAATTTTGTTAGAAGTCAAAAAATATTATTATGTACACTACAACTTAAATATGATTAAGTAATTTTAAGCATTTAAGAATTTACTAATTGTTTAAAATTTGTCTAAATTTCTTATTGTTCATTGATGGGCAAATTTGGGATACATTTCATTGAATTTTCTACAAGTACGACTAATGATCTTATCACACTGACCATGTAAAACAAATAAAATTCATAAGTACTGGTATTTGAATAATTATTGTTTTCTTCCATTTCTCTTAAAACCTTAAATTAGAATTTTCAAGTACGGCAACCAACTGACAACGACACGGAATAAATAATAGAAAAAGTGTCATCCATTTAAAAACAACAGTTTCCAAAGGCTACTTTTCAAAATTTCCTAAAAACTCGTGAATGTTATCTGTAATAGTTAATTGTCCAAATAAATGCTAATAAGTCAAAAACTATTCGAGATAGGTATAGGGACATGATATATTGAAAGCTAGGAAATTTACAGAGCTTTTAGGACCGCGGTTAAAATACAGGGTGTTCCATTTAAAAAAAATGTACTTGTAATCATTTTTCCAAACCATCAAACTATGTTTATTTTTGAAACACCCTGTACAAATATAACTACGATTTGGACACCGAGTGAATAGCCTCGTGGTATTACCTAGCTCTCCACCAAATTCTAGTGTCCTATCTGTCATGAGTTCAAAAATATCAGCCCTTATTGACTACCATGTTTTCCGAGAAAAAAAGAAGAAAATAATTATTATCTCGACAACGATACTAGATAGACATAGGAATATGTTAACGAAACTTATTAACAAACCAACAGGGATTCTAAAAAAAATATAATATACCGGGTGTTCCATTTAAATTATCATAGGTGCTAATACTTTTCAGTAGAAGCGGCAACACCGCAAGGCCAAAAATAATTTTAAAAGAAAGGTCATGTCCACTTATGTAAACTACCAAAGTTTCAAAGTGATCCGTTGACTAGTTCGCCAGAACTTCTAATAGGCCACTCACCATCAATCACCCTGTATATATATATATATATATATATATATATATATATATATTACATATATATATTATATATATATTATATATATATATACTAGCTATATATATAATATGTATATATATATATATATATATATATATATATATATATATATATATAGAGCTATGCTGTAAGGCGTGAAGCCGACAAGCAAATAAACCGAAGTATAAACTAGGTTTATACTGCTCAAGGCGATGGTATGCCAAGTATCTGCTTTGTACTCGATGTTGAGGTCGAGGAGGTAAATTTACAGGAAAGAGTAAAAGCTCCATTTCCTGGGCTCCTCCAAAGGTATGGAGCTACTCAAACCATGAGTAGGTTATCTCCGATCTCACAGCGGCATGGACTTACACAAGGTAAGCACATGGTGTGGGTGAACCGTCAGGTCCCGTACCCGTTTACTTGTTTTGACCATGGAGTACTTCGATGTAGACTAAAGAGCTAAACGGGCTCCCTAGTCGTTAAATCCCAGTGGGGTGACGCCCATCTGAGAATGCCGGTACGGCTGTAAGCCATAGGCCCGAAGGGTTTAGTTTCGTCCTGTTTGTTTGGACTCATCAGACGCGGATCTTACCGCGTGACTAACCGAAAGAGTGCTAAACTGCACTTAAGTGTGTCACAAAGTGGATTCTGTGGACTGTCTGCACATGACCTAGATTCAGGGCACAGAAATTTATCTGTTGCACCTCCCGTCACTGAAATCACATTCAGTCTCAGGGCTAAGGAATCAGGTTTTGACAACTATATGTAATATTAGAGTCGTCACGGGTTGACACCACCCGTCCGAAGAGCTGAAGGAATAGCGAAACGACTCTAATTTACATACTTTAAACATCAGCAAAATACTTGTGCTAGCCGAAAGTTAGAGATATGCTGTAAAGCGTGAAGCCGACAAGCAAATAAACCGAAGTATAAACTAGGTTTATACAGCTCAAGGCGATGGTATGCCAAGTATCTGCTTTGTACTCGATGTTGAGGTCGAGGAGGTAAATTTACAGGAAAGAGTAAAAGCTCCATTTCCTGGGCTCCTCCAAAGGCATGGAGCTACTCAAACCATGAGTACCACTCTTTCGGTTAGTCACGCGGTAAGATCCGCGTCTGATGAGTCCAAACAAACAGGACGAAACTAAACCCTTCCGGCCTATGGCTTACAGCCGTACAGGCATTCTCAGATGGGCGTCACCCCACTGGGATTTAACGACTAGGGAGCCCGTTTAGCTCTTTAGTCTACATCGAAGTACTCCATGGTCAAAACAATTAAACGGGTACGGGACCTGACGGTTCACCCACACCATGTGCTTACCTTGTGTAAGTCCATGCCGCTGTGAGATCGGAGATAACCTACTCATGGTTTGAGTAGCTCCACACCTTTGGAGGAGCACAGGAAATGGAGCTTTCACTCTTCCCTGGTAAAATTTACCTCCTCGACCTCAACATCGAGTACAAAGCAGATACTTGGCATACCATCGCCTTGAGCTGTATAAACCTAGTTTATACTTCGGTTTATTTGCTTGTCGGCTTCACGCCTTACAGCATAGCTCTAACTTTCGGCTAGCACAAGTATTTTGCTGATGTTTAAAGTAGACAGGGTGTCTAAAACCGTTTCGCTGTTCCTTCAGCTCTTCGGACGGGTGGTGTCAACCCGTGACGACTCTAATATTACATATAGTTGTCAAAACCTGATTCCTTAGCCCTGAGACTGAATGTGATTTCAGTGACGGGAGGTGCAACAGATAAATTTATGTGCCCTGAATCTAGGTCATGTGGAGACAGTCCACAGAATCCACTTTGTAACATATATATATATATATATATATATATATATATATATATATATATATATATATATATATATATATATATATATATCCAACCACGGGAACAGGCTAGCTTTAGAAGTGGCTTCAGCACAATCGACCACATACATACATTAAGGGAGGGCATCAGTCGAACAAAAGAATATGAAATACCACTGACACTAGCCTTCATAGACTTCGAGAAGGCGTTCGATTCGATATATCCCAAAGCTATAATAGAAGCCCTAACTAGTCAAGGTGTCGACAAACCGTATATAGCAAGCATATAAGTACAAAGAAGACAAAGCCAGAGTCGTGATATACGAAGGATCTCCGGAATTCCCCACCAATAAAGGAGTACGTCAAGGAGACGCAATATCTCCTAGGCTCTTCACGGCAACACTTGAAGAAATCTTCCGTAAGCTAGACTGGGACCAACAAAAGTCTATGCATAGACGGAGAACCCCTCAACCACCTAAGATTCGCTGATGACATTGTACTAATCGCCAAGAACCATGGTGAACTTCAACAACAAATTGACGAACTAAATACAGCACGCAATAAAGTAGGTCTGAAGATGAACCTAGCCAAAACTAACATAATGTACAACGAACTGGTAGACATACAAGTAAACAACACCACACTGGAAATAGTAAAAGAATAGGTATACCTGGGTCAACTAATACACATCTCGGGATCTCTACTACCAGAAATCAACAGAAGAATAAAACTAGCATGGAGAGCATTCGGTAGAAACTCAATAATATTCAAATCTAGAATGCCACTCCACCTAAAGAAGCAAACGTTTGATCAATGTATACTACCAGTCATGACATACGGATGTGAAACCTGGATACTAAAAACAGACATAACAAGAAAACTCCAGGTAGCACAAAGGGCTATGGAACGATGCATGCTAGGAATAACTAGGAGGGGCCGCAAGAGCATAGAGTGGATAAGATAGAAAACCCAGGTCATAGACGTCATTCACAGAATCAAGTCCCTAAAATGGCAATGGGCAGGACACTTGGCGACGAGAACTAATAATATAATAGATGGACCACGAGAATTACACAATGGTACCCCAGAGGCGTAAAAAGACCAAGAAGACGCCCAAATTTGAGATGGGACCATGCTATAAAGAAATTATCAGGACTAACCTGGGCCCGCATAGCCAACAATAGACAACAATGGGCCGAAATGAAATATGAACATGTAAGGGAGGCTACACCATAATTGGAAATGGTTGAAACAGCTGGAAATGATGATGATGATATATATGATGATGAAACATCCGTTGGGATTTCACCAACCCTTTAAGAAGATGTGTGAGGTGTTACAGCCTCGGTCGAGGAAGAATTCCTCTACCACCTTCCAACAATTAACAATCACAAAATATCCATGGTCGAAGCGGAATTCGAACCCGCGACCTCTCGGTTGCAAAGCTGGCGCGGTACCAACTCGGCCACCATATAGACATATGCAAATCTGATTTATAAGCAAACATTTATTATTGTTAGCCCAAAGCTTTAGCTTTAAGTTCTCTTTCCATATTTTATCACTAAATAGAAAATTGTAGTTTAAGATGGTAACTACGGTTGGGCTGTAAGTTTGGAATTCGTAAAATTGTAAAAATTAAAAAAAAATTGCATACACAAATTTATTTAAAGTATCAAGAATTTGTAAAAAGAAGATTGCTATAAAATACGACATAATACAATGTAGTAAACATTTATTTATGCATTCACAATAAATAAATGGCATCTGTTTCGTCAGTACAATGGATATAAAAATTTAAACAAATAGGCAGCTAAAATCTAACTAAATCACAGAATAAAATCTTACAATCTATACAACTATAAGTAAATCATCCATAGTTTAAAATCTAGAATTTTATGTAATATATCTTTGAGTCCAGAAGCACCAAATACTTAACGTGGAAATTGGTTCAGAGTAATGTGGAAACTGGTCAAAACACACCTTTTCACAAAAGACACTAAGAAAGACGTCACCCGTACGAACCAGACCAAGAATGAACACTGCCTGCTAATCCGACCCTCCTGAAGAAATGTGTGTTGCCTGGATTAAAGATTATGTTCAGGATTTATCGACGACGAACCCGTTTATATGGTTATTATGCTATCCTTCTTTAGCTGCGTCATGTAAACAAGGAGAGCACGTTGACCGACTGGATCTGGTCTGTCCATGATAAATTCTGAAAAACGCCCTTACGCATACTTCGCACGCATTCGATCATGATATTCAGGGTGTCATAAATATAGGTGGCTGCAACTACAAAATAATTAAAATTATACGCGGCGATCCACGCACTATTTATCCAGAAAAAACTAATTTTATGGTAGTGTTAAAGACCACTAATATTTTGTATGCAAATTTTAAGCACTAAAATACGTCATCTTAAGATGTTTTTATTTATTAATCATCCATTTACTTTTACACGGACTTTTGCTGGGTTATCTAACTCAGCTTACAGATTCGCAACTGGCGATAATGTACTCCAAGCACATCTTAATATTTTTTTCTATTTTGAAAATGCAGGTATTTTTCCCTTGAATAACATAGTCTGTGACAGGTCATTTTTGTCACAGACTCAGTGTTTGTTTTAATAATTGGTTTATTCACGAACGCCTGTTTTCTTAATTATTTACCTTGATTGAGAGGTTCTATTTTCGTTCTTCCACTATGTGGCCCCCTTCCCTTGCTTTCCAGGCTACCCCCTGGGGGTGTTGATTGCCCTTTTATCTGGTCCAAATCGGCTTAACATGAGCTTGTCCATCTTTTGTAGCTGGTAGTTCGGTTTAACATTTCTCTTTGTTTGGGCCCTGAGATTCGTTTTTCTGCGCCTTGCTTAGAGTTCCCCCTGGGTACAGACAGTCCCGCTTAGTTTATTTATGTTTACATGCTAAGAATAAAATTATAAGGGGATACCTACATATTTTCAGACGTTTTCCAGCTGTCTCGTCATTGGATGGGATTTAATCCTAGTGTCTTCCCACAGGCATGGTGCTCTGTAACATTCGGCCTTCCTGTTCTCGGGCCTTATTTTAGAATTTAACTTACTTTATTCCTAGTCTCATAATTAAGGAATTTGTGTTGAAGTTTGAAACAGCTGTAGTTGTATATGTTTCCGCCTGCCGGAACTGTAAGCGGGGCAATATCAAGTTTAAGAACGACAATATCTAAGTTCGGGCCGCGAGGTCGATTCACGCGGCGCTTTCGAGAGCCGTCGATTTGTGAACACAGCGGCTGCAGTGGCATTTTCGCGTGGGGGGGCGCTTATTTGGGCTTTGTAGTTAAGGCCACAGGTTCTAGCGGAAGATTTTTGAGTTGGAGTTGTCAGTGCAGTACGGAAATTGAAGGACACCACTTTGTCATGTGTCTGTGGTGGGATAGGAAGGTCATTTTATTCATTTGGGCACGAGGCGGTACTTCCACGCTGCCTTTCGACGAAGTTCTATGGTACCAGTTTTAAGTTTCAGTCGAAGCTCAGAATTTTTGGATTAAAATCCAGGTGCCACGTTTAAATCCTTTTGGATGGATTTGTGCCTGCTAGAGCAGGGTTATGTGCAACTTCGATCGTTATCCTCGAGCCAGGGTGAGTGTTTTTTTATATATAGATGGTTTTTTGCTAGTCTGCCACGTGCATGGTAAAATTTTTCAAGTACTAAGGATTCCTTTCTTTATTTATATCAAGCCACGAACATCGGCAACAGTTTGGAGGTCCAAACCCTGCGGTAACCTTTGCTGTGTGGTGCCCTTTTGCTGCCTGTAGAATTTGGAAGTTCAATCCCTCTTTATCGTTGAAGAGGTAAGTCACTTTGAAGCTTTTTTTTGCCCCGTGTTTCTCTAATACTTATTAATCGTTTATTTTTTTTTACGCCCATACATTGCAATTTAAATTTCAGCGGTCAATAGTTATCGCAAATGCTGCTTCACAGCACTATTTTCTAAGAATAGTTTTTGTAGCTCGGTGTACTACCTCTTATTTTGACTGATAACCACTCACCACTCAATTTGCTAATAGTAATATTACTTTACCTGATTTGCATTCTGTTAAAAGTTTGAATAATTGTCGAGTCGTGTATCGTAAAGCTCATGCAATATGTAAGTTATGTTTAGAACCTCTTTATACCAGCTTACGAGCCCGATTTTATTTGATTTTAAGTAAGTCAGTAACTCTCTTAGTAAATGTAGATTGTTTAAATCGTTTCTTTTTTTTTTAATAACTTTACCGCAAAGCACGTGCAGGAGTAAATTGGGCTCACTGTAATACTTATTCCAAGCAGTAATTTATATATGAATAAGAGATTTGTGGTACTGGTTAGTTTGACATTGACAAGCCTGTCATATACCTCCGTTGAAGATTAAAGCGTTATAGCCTGTGTTTTTAAATTTATTAATTTGTGATTATTATTTTAGTCGCCATCCTATGAGGAGGGCTTCTTTTAATGTAATTAAATAAATTAAATTAAATAATATTAATATAAGTGCCACAGATCTTTATTCTTTTTTTTTTAATAAGTTGAAAGGTGTATGAGCTGGAAGTTTCAGGCTTTATGCTTGTTGGAAAGTTTAAATTTATTTTTGCGTTTATTTATAACGGGGGGTTATATAATATTTTTGTTTTCAGAGGTTCATTAACCTATTATTTTATTTTAAATTTATCATTTGGCGAATATTTTGGTGTGCTTAGAAACTTATTATGCTCGTACACATTTTACAACTTTTTTTATTATATCGTATTGTTTGCTTCTGGGAACGTAAGGTAGTTATGTAGATGCTTTGTATATATCTATGCTTATACTTTTGGTATATTGTATTATTCGCTTTTGGAATTTAACGCAGTCAAGTAGATGCCTTGCTTTAGCGGTATATTTTGCGTTTAATTTAATATTTGTGCTTTTATAAATGTACATAAGCGGTGTGTATTTTGATTGTTTATATTTAAACGGTTTCTCCCTATACAGGGTGCTTTCTCTTAATTTAAATGACTAAAATTTTTCTGAAGTCAATTATTATTCTTATGTTATCTTACATTGATTCGCTTTACACGAGTAGTGCTAATGCTTAACCTTTAAGTCAAGCTACTATAGGGGTTTGAGGTTTTAATTATTTTACTTTTTTTTGGCTTCGCTTAAGCTTCTCTTTTACTTTGAATATTACTTAAACGTTTTAAGTCAAGCTAACTGGGGTTTCATTTTTAGTTATTTTTACTGTCTTCGCTCAAGTCTTTTGCTTTGTTTATACCTGTAATCTTGCGTGAACTTGTGATTTAATTATCAATTATTTTTATTTTGTTGTACTTTTATTATTTTTATTGATAATGTAAGATAACATAATATAGTGTTAAACTGGTCATTTAGTGAACACTTAGTTTTTATAAATATTAACGTTTATCAGTAAAGTAAATGAACTTTAAAATTTAGTTATCGATGCCCTTTAGGTAATAATAATTTATTTTGTTTATTGACATAACCTTTTTGTTTAATATTATCTTAAGCTTGCTTAAATTTTGCAAGTGGGTTTTAATCATTACTTTCTCTTTTTAGTAACCTTTTTTGATATTAACGTAGCTTCTTATTTTTAAATATTTTTCTCTTACCTAAATTTTGCATTTGATTTCAAGCCACTGGCTTTCTCTTTTATTATTGACATTTTATTTAATATTCTTAAATTTTGCGGTTTAATTCCAGTAACTTGTTTCTCTCCAAATATTAACTTTTTCTATTAACGCAACTTCTGATTTTTATTTTTAATTATTAACGTAACTTCAAATATATTTTTTTTATTGATTGCATTTGAACTACTGAAACTACTGGGAATTGTTTTGTTCCTAGGGTCCTTGGTAGGGGCCACAAACCTCCCTACTTCTTCCGTAGGGGCTACAAATGCCCCTATTTTCTTCGGTAGGGACTCCAAAGCATCCCTAGATATTTCCGGCGGGCGCTAAGCAGCCTTCCTACCTTTTCCGGTGGGTGCGAAGAAGCCACCCTATTGTGTTTGGTAGGGGCTAAGGAGCCTCCCTATTTATGTCTTAAGCTATTTGTATTGGTATAATTTATTTATTTGGCGGGGCAAAAATCGCCCAATTTTCAATCTTTTTTCTGTGTGTACAGCATCTGTCAACAACCATTTGTACAAATAAATGTATATAGGGTTATATGTAATCACGTTGTTTTATTCAGCTCACTGCGTCCTAGGTTTTGAATTCTAAATTATGAATAGCGGGGTTGTTGTGTGAAGCAAGTTCCTGGACCACCTAGGCGACTTCCAGTTTGTGTCAGTGTAAAAAACTGGTGGCGTCCAATCGAACCTTTCCGGCTCAGCTGAGGGCTAATTTGCACGCGCCCTACCACAACTTGCTTCCCTCAGAACACCCTGTTGTTCCTGTGTTTTTTTCTCTAGAGTACCTTTAAGAGTTATTTTAATGTTTTCAAGTTAAGCGGTAAGTACTTGGTCAATGATACTCATCATAGTATCTTTGACGGTTTTTAATCAAACACTTTTTATTGAACAAAGTGCGTCGCAAGTCACATAATTTAATAATTATAGGAATGACTTTTCTCGCAAACGTATAAAAAGGGCAATTTAAGTATGTATTTTCCACGGTAATAGAGCTAAATTTAACAATAAATTCCAACATGAAAATGATTTAGAAATGAAGCAAATGGCAGAAATAATAGATTAGCTCATAAGTTTTTTTTATTTGCCAAAGACAGGACAAACCATTTTAAAATTTAATGATTAACTAGAAGGTAAGTAGATGGGTTTCATTCATTCTAAATCAGTGGAGCCGGGACCCACTTTACAGCGTCTTCTTACCACTTTACCCCACTTCTCTCCCTACCACTTTACCCCACTTCTCTCCCCACCATTTCCCACCACTCATCTCGCATTATTTAACAAAATACACTATCATGAAACTAAGAGCTAGGTAGTTCATACATCAGGAAATACAAGAAACCGAGAATCCCTAAAAAATGGCATGTGCATCAGCAAAGCTTTTGATGAACCTCGTGAATGCAAAACGTCAACTTTTAGAATTGAGTTGGGAAGAGCTGCAACCGACGGAATGCCCCAATCTCCAAGACTCATGTCACATCTGTAAAAAAATATGTATAAAGCTGAATGATAAAAAAAGTGTATATTCTATTTTCTGTTTTATTTTCTGACCTACCCCGTACATGCGAAAATACGAAGCAGAAAGCTAAAGACCATTTGAGATTCAGTCGAGGAATTACTGGTTCAACGAACGCCTTTCACCTAGTCCGAAGGTGAGGTAATGCAAAGGCGATGACTTTAATTTTTGTAACTAAACTTGTTGCATCTTATCTTCCACATTCGAGTTTATTACAGGGACGCACTAGATGACGACAAAAGAAAGTGGATTTAACATAACGGGAATAGATCATAATTACCTAGAAACTTAAATCAATTTTTAAAATTGTTTTTTTACATGACCGTTTTTACATTGTAGTCAATATCATTAAAATATTATATGTAAACTTGCTTTCATATTTCAGATTCCCACAAATACTTTCCTATCTAGTTGGTTAGATGTGTTTAAAAATAAACGAAGACTTACGATTAAATTTTTACAATCCTAGTTCACTGTCCGGTCAAGTTAGGACAACAGGGTGCATTTTTACATTCCTAGATCCTAGTTCATTATCCGGTCATGTTAGGCCAACGAGGTGCATTTTTACAATCCTAGATCCTAGTTCATAGCGTTCAAATATTCTCCAAATTATATAAACAATTATCCATTTATTTATCAACTGTTTTCCAACAATCATCACATCAATATAGTGCAATGATCCCAGTTTCTAAAATATTTAATTTAGCAGAAAAAATAAATCTCAAATTTTCCCTATTCAAATCTCATAACGTATTTGATGGACTAATTGGTCTGGATAATTTAAAAATATTGCAAGCAAATCTAAATTTTGACAAAGGATTTTTAATTACCCCGTATGCTAAAATAAGATTATCTTTTCATAAAACGCAAACTGAATTAAATTGCGTTACTATTTCCCCTAAATGTCAACAAATTATAAAAGTTAAAACCTCTATAAAAAAAATGGCGAAATAATTATTCCTCACCAAAAATATCACAATTGCGAAATTACTGAATGTTTAACCATATCACGAAATGGAAAGACTTTAACACCTATTTTAAATAACATTTGCGAGCCTATAACGTTAGATTTTCTGAGCCTTTAGAAGTTGAAAAATTTTGCAAAAAAGATTTAGAGAACATTGACCTTAACAATTTTGACGATACCCCTAAAAATAAATTGGACATTTCACAGATGCACACAGACCACGTGAATAATGAAGGAAAAAATGTTATTTTAAAATTATGTCACAAATTTCAGATATATTTTACCAAGAAGGAACACCTCTGACTTTTACACACAAAATAAAACATTATATTAGGACTACTGACGAAATCCCTGTTTATCCGAAAAGCTACCGTTATCCTTTTATTCATCAAAAAGTTGAGAGACAAATTAACAAAATGCTCAATCAAAATATTATTCAATCGAGTAATTCGCCCTTGTCATCCCCAATTTGGGTAGTACCAACAAGATTGGACGCTTCTGACAAGCAGAAGTGGCGAGTAGTTATAGATTTTCGTAAGATAAATGAAAAAAGTTTAGACGATAAATACCCCTTACTGAATATTACGGACCTTCTCGATAAATTAGGCAAGAGTCAATCTTTCACAACAATCGATTTAGCCAGCGGATTTCATCAAATTGAGATGATATTTCTAAAACTGTTTTCAGTACCGAGAATGGACATCACCAATTTTTGCGTATGCCATTTGGGCTTAAAAACGCCTTCGCGACATTTCAACGTGTCATGGACAACATACTACGTGGAATTAATAACGAAATATGCGCCGCATATCTCGATGATATAATTATCTTTTATAGTTCTCCTCAAGAACATATTGTTAAGTTAATCGAGGTTTTCAAACGACTAAGAGAATCAAATTTTATAATTCAGTTAGATAAATAGGAATTTTTAAGAAAAGAAGTAGCTTACTTAGGTCATATCGTAACACCCGAAGGAGTGAAACCTAATCCGGATAAAATCGCAGCCGTTAAAAATTTTCCATTACCTACCACAACAAAACAAATCAAAGGATTTTTAGGTCTTCTCGGTTATTACCGACGACTTATTAATAACTTCGCAAAAATCACCAAGCCATTAACGCAATGTCTAAAGAAGGGTGTTAAAATCAAGGGTACTAAACTTAGATAGGAGTGCTCAATCAGCTCAATCTGTCAGCCAAATGAGGTTATGTTCTGTGACGTCACGACGTTACCTTTTTGCTTTGTTTACATTTTTTTGAGTTTGAGACATTTGGAATGTATATTGTTATTGTAGCTATTAAACTAATAATTTAGTTTTACATACATAATTTGGTATGATGTACAGAGATATTAAGGCTTGGTATTATAGACAGGAAGCTTTCTCAGTTTGTAAAAAAGGTAATAAAGCCTGTATCTTTTCTTTGGATGTCCATTATTTATCCATCAATTTATTTTTTAGGACTACCGTGCCGTTTATGAAAGCAACAGTTTTGCTGGTATGCCTACCAAGATAATTCACAAAATAAACTGCTGGCCACTCGAACTTACACATAGAGATTTTTAGGCAAAATTTAAAGTTCAATATTTTCAACAAGAATGCAAATTATTGAACACGTCTTGCAGATTTTAAGAGCTAGTTTTTTTCGGATTAAGCTGCATGACGTATGTTTATCGTAGGACCATAGATTTATTATATACGGGGTGATCAATGAAGTCATGCAAAAAATCAAAAAGTTTGTATGAGTGCAATTTCCGCAAAAATTTTTTTTGGTCGTTGCAATATGGTTCGGTACTAAGGTAACATCAATATCTCTAGACCCTTTTGTCACTTTTTGGATTAAGGCCCTTAGGTCTTGTACACACTACTAAACATAAAATTTGGGTAGCAAAATTTTTAAAATGCTATAACTTGACATTGTATTGACGGATCTTGATGATTTTTAAGGATTTGGAATCCTTATTTCACGTAGATTTTCTATAATCTAAGCATTTTATTTGGGGTTTGAAATATACAGGTTGAAATTTACACATTATACCGGGTCGATAATAGACAAAAACGTAGGGTACGACGCGCTCTACGGTTTGGCATTATTTAAGTTTTTGTAAAAATAAATTCTCACCTCAAGTTGTTTTTGTTTAATGTCCTTCTCACTGTTCTGTCCAAAACTTTCACCCCAGTTTATTGTCTCAAAGAGTCATTCAGTTTTATAGAGTTCTTTGTCTATAAATTATTACCAAAGATTAGGTATTTAAAGATAGGACACTTGGCAATTTTCCATTGATATTTGCCGTTTTTTTAGGGATTGCAGGAACCTTTAAATTAGGTTTAGAATTAGAAATTTTGTAAGAATTGACTTTTGGCCGTTGTTAACCAATCTTGTATATTGTAGAATATAATGTAATAAACTTGTTCTTGTCGCTACGTTTTTGTCTATTATCGACCCGGTATAATGTGTAAATTTCAACCTGTATATTTCAACCCCCAAATAAAATGCTTGGATTACAGAAAATCTACGTGAAATAAGGATTCCAAATCCGTAAAGATCATCAAGAACCGTCAATCCAATGTCAAGTTAGAGCATTTTAAAAATTTTGCTTCCCAAATTTTATGTTTAGTAGTGTGTACAAGACCTAACGGCCTTAATCCAAAAAGTGACAAAAACGTCTAGAGATATCGATGTTACCTTAGTAACGAACCATATTGCAACGACCAAAAAAATTTTTTGAGAAAATTTCACTCATACAAACTTTTTGATTTTTTGCATGACTTCATTGATCACCCCGTATATAATAAACCTATGGTCCTACGATAAATATACGCCATGCAGCTTAATCCGAAAAAAACTAGCTCTTAAAATCTGCAAGACGCGTTCAAAAATTTGTATTCCTGTTGAAAATATTGAACTTTAAATTTTGCCTAAATATCTCTATGTGTAAGTTCGAGTGGCCAGCAGTTTAGTTAAATATTTTACTAACTATTCCCCTTATCAGCAAAGCAAAGAACTTTGAACAAGGAACGGAGAAATGGTTAAAACTTTCTAGGATGGATGGATAAAATAATTAGTTGGATGCAGTAGAACAGAATTATATTAAAAACAATCAGGACTTTTATTTAATTTAATTTATTTATTTCAACGGAAAATCCATTTTACAATGTACAAGTATATAGAAAATACAGGGCATGAATTAACTAGCATGCGTAGAGCGCCTAATCGCCACTCGAGGGGGCTCTATAAGGTCGGTAATATCATCATTGTCATGCCCTGAAAGTTTCGTGTTTCTAGGCCATGTATTAAGGAAGATATCACACTCCTACGGACTGATGATGCAGAATAGAGCGCCCTTCGTAACCGTATCGCTACATACATATAAACACCTACACGTAGAAACTATTTTTCCAACGAAAATACTTTTCGGACACCCTGTATACATACAAACATAAGCACATATTAATACAAATATATTCGATTTGCGTGAAATCCGACCTAATAAATTTTCTCTAAGTACTAATAGTATTTGCCCATACCAAGACTTTTTGGACACCCTGTATACATTCGCACCAACACCCACACGTTTAAATAGGAATAGAGTCGATTTACTTAAAATTCGAATTAATTAGATTTATCTCGTTACTAGTAGAAGTATTTGCTGATACCAAGACTTTTCGGACACCCTGTATACGTATATACAAGACATATCTGTATCCCAGAACAAAAGTGTATTAAGTCCACTTTTTTAAAAAATAGCTTTTTTTGCTTAAAGTAGATAATATGAAGTCCTCTTTTAGATGGGACATCGTACTAAATCATATATCATTAATTGACTGACTTAAAATTTAAAACAATATTAAGTCGCACGATCGTCTGGAACAATATTGTATTATTTTCCTTCAATACAGGATTCTCTCTTATCACTAGTATTAAGTCCAATAATACTTCCCCGAAGATTACTGAACAAGAAGTGTTAAGTCCGTTTAGTGAATCGTAATGGCAACGTCTTCCGTTTTATATTGGTATTTCTTCAGTTTTGCATGAAAAAGTTGGTTCAAAACGAATAATAGGGATATTACAAAAACAAACTTCTCAAATCGATGATTTTGCTAGAAATATTGATGGTACGCGTTACCTCAAAATAATTTTTTTTAATAAAATGCTGAAAATCTTATTGTAATAAATTTTATTAAAACATGCAGAGAAACCAATTAAAAATATTAGCAAAAAAATCTACTCATAAAACGCTAGTATTGACGAACGAAACAGAATATATTCTGTAAAAAAACTTTAATTGCTTCTCCTAGAAAATTTAGAAAATGTGACTTAATACACTTTTGTTCTAGGGTACAGATATAAAAACATATGTAATCGATTTGCATGAAATCCGGTTTAATTACATTTATCCTGGTATTACTAGGAGTATTTGCTCCAACCAAGACTTTCTGGACAGCCTGTATACAGACATACATCTCCATACACATAGAAATGCAAATATATACGATTTGCTTTATATCCGACAATTAAGTTTATATTTGTACAAATAGCAAAGGTATTTGTCCATACAGACTTTCGGACACCCTGTATACATACATACCAACACAACACAACATGACACATAGTAATTTAAATATTTTCGATTTTCTTGAAAATCAGTTAAGTTTATCTTCGTACTAATGGCAAAGATACAGAGCATACAAAGACTTTTTGGACAATCTGTATACATACAAACAACCAAACTTGCACAAAGGAATAAAAAATTTACGATTTCCTTGAAAGACTTATTTAAGTTTTTCTTCGTGTTAATGACAAAGATATTTGCGCATACAAAGACTTTTCGGACACCCTGTACACATACATACAAACATAAATACATATTAATACAAATATATTCGATTTGCGTGAAATCCGACCTAATAAAGTTTATCTAAGTACTAATAGGAGTATTTACTAATATCAAGACTTTTTGGATACCCTGTATACATTCGCACTAACACCCATACGTTTAAATAGGAATATAGTCGATTTACTTAAAATTCGAAGGTTTATCTCGGTACTAGAAGAAGTATTTGCCGATACCAAGACTTTTCGGACACCCTGTATACGTATATATACAACACATACGAAAACAAATATAATCGATTTGCATGAAATCCGGTTTAATTACATTTATCCTGGTATTACTAGGAGTATTTGCTCCAACCAAGACTTTTTGGACAGCCTGTATACAGACATATATCTCCGTACACATAGAAAATGCAAATATATACGATTTGCTTTAAATCCGACAATTAAGTTTATATTTGTACAAATTGGAAATGTATTTGTCCATGCAAAGACTTTTCGGACACCCTGTATACATACATACAAACACAAAACAACACGGCATATAGTAATTTAACCATTTTCGATTTTCTTGACAACCCACTGAATTAAGTTTATATTCCTACTAATGGAAAATGTATTTGCGCATACAAAGACTTTTTGGACATTCTGTATACATACCAACATATAAACAATCACACAAAGGAATAAAAAATTTACGATTTCCTTGAAATAAAACTCATTGTTTTTCTTAGTGCTAATGACTAAGATATTTGCGCTTACAAAGACTTTTCGGGCACCCTGTAGACATGTATACAATCACCGACTTGCCCAAGGGTATAAAATGTATTTTCGAATCGTTCTGTTTACTTTAAAACGATCCGAATCAATTCTTTTCCCTAAAATTAAATTAAAATTATTTAATAATTAATTTATTGGCCCAAAGGTATACACGCTCATGCTTAGGAAATAAAATGCATATTTTTTAATATTATATCAAATTTTTCGGTGCCACTGAGCGCAATATTAGAATCTTCAATGATGTCTTGTAGCGTCATCGGAAAATCGAAAATTTTTTTATTTAAAGCCAAACTTATCAAATGAAATGTCTTTCTACCGAAAGTATAAGGTCCCTAATTCCCTTGCCCGGTAAATTTCAAGCCGAAGTTGGTCCAGACTGCTTCCAATCTCCCAAGAAAAACTGGCATTTTTGCGACATTTTGACAGGTCATATTTTAATTTCGATGTAAAGAGAGTCCGTTCAATTGTTTTTTCAAGGCAAGGCCTTTAATATATGTACTTTTTAAAATTTTTCCTGCACCGATATAAAAAAATCTATTTATTTATAACTTTAACGTAAAAATATGCAATTTTACTTAGTGTGAAGTGTTCTCGGATGATGAGGGAAAAAAATAAACCAAAAAAGAACTCTTAGATAATAGAAATAATATATAATGCCTTTTAAAGATGAGTTTTGGTTGAAAAAAATTGAAAAAATGAGTTTTTGCCCCCTAAATCCGGTCCTACATCACCCGTTCGGGATTTATTTTAGAGCCTGATTATATCCCCACAGGATAGCGTTGAAAAAGTTGGAAGAAATTAGATAGGAAACGATACAGAGTGATTCGAATGTAGAGATGTCATGAAAAAAAATGGTTAAAAACCGAAATTTAATTATCGATTGCTCCTTCCCTATTAGGAATGAAGGAACCAACAAATGTGAAAATTACGTATTTTGGCGAGCTCTTTCCGATAAGGCACATGGGATTTCGATTTGAATCCATTTTGACCCCGAAAAAAGTTAAAAACCGTCGAAAATTTGCATGAAAAATCGTAATTTCCAGTTTTTCCCAAATTTTTCCAATTTCCAGTCGTTTTAGATATAGGTAAATGTATTGCAAAAAGAAAGTATTTGAGATTCTTTAGTTTTGTGTTCAAATCCGTTTTTCTGTCCGACGCTTCGTTTTCGAGCAATTGGGAATTGAATATGGGTCTGCAAGTGCAATTTTTCGACATAAAAAAATTCAAAAGAATTACTTACCATTTTCCGAATATCGCCAATTTCAATAGGGTTCGGAAGCCCCCGGTCCTCTACAACCTCCAAAAACTAAAATCGATTTAATTAACTTTTGCGACCTGTAATCGATATCATAGGAAATCGCGGAAATTTCGACTTTGACGTTTAATAACTCCGAAACGATACACCCTGTATAACTGAATTTCTTATCGAAGCTAGATGCACTATCCCTCTATTAACCCAGAAAATTTGGTTGCTTCCCCCCTAACCGTTTTCGAGAAAAAAAAAATTGTGAATGGGAAAATACCGAATTCGACGCCAACCAACGCACATTTTCTCACTGACGGGGCATTATATAGAGCGGCCTGAAAGGCGCTCTATAACTAGCACGCGTAGAGCGCCTAATCGTCCCCCGAGGGGGCTCTATAAGGTCGGTAATATCATCATTGTCATGCCCTGAAAGTTTCGTGTTTCTAGGCCATGTATTAAGGAAGATATCACACTCCTACGGACTGATGATGCAGAATAGAGCGCCCTTCGTAACCGTGTCGCTACACACATACCAACACCACACGTAGAAAGTATTTTTGCCAACAAAAACCTTTTCGGACACCCTGTATACGTACATACAAATATAAACATATATTAACACAAATGTATTCGATTTGCATGAAATCCGACCAAATAAAGTTTATCTAAGTAATAATAGGAGTATTTGCCCATACCAAGACTTTTTGGACACCCTAACTAACACCGACACGTTTAAATAGGAATATAGTCGATTTACTTAAAATCCCAATTAAGTAATTTTATCTCGGTATTAATAGAATTATTTGCCCATACCAAGACTTTTCGGACACCCTGTATACATCCATACAAACATAAACACATATTAATACAAATATATTCGATTTGCGTGAAATCCGACCTAATAAAGTTTATCTAAGTAATAATTGGAGTCCCATACCAAGACTTTTCGGACTCCCTGTATACATTCAAACTAACACCCACACGTTTAAATAGGAATATAGTCGATTTTATTAGGTTTATCTCGGTACTAGTAGAAGTATTTGCCCATACCAACACTTTTCGGACACCCTGTATACATATATACAACACATATAAAAACAAATATAATCGCTTTGCATGAAATCCGGTTTAATTACATTTATCCTGCTACTACTAGGAGCATTTGCTCCAACCAGGACTTTTTGGACAGCCTGTATACAAACATTATATATCTCCGTACATATAGAAATGCAAATATATACGATTTGCTTTAAATCCGACAATTAAGTTTATCTTTGTACAAATAGCAAGGGCATTTGTCCATACAAAGACTTTTCGGACACCCTGTACTATACATACATACAAACACAACAAACCCGACACATAGTAATTTAAATATTTTCGATTTTCTTGAAAACCTGCTCAATAAGTTTATATTCGTACTAATGGCAACGATATTTCCGCATACAAAGACTTTTTGGACATTCTGTATACATACCAACATAAAAACAACAACACAAAGTATAAAATGTATTTTCGAATCGTTCTGGTTACTTCAAAACGATCCGAATCAAGTCATTTCCCTAAAATTAAATTCAAATTATTCAATAATAACTAATATATTGCCACAAAGGTATACACGCTCATGGTTAGAAAATAAAATGCATATTTTTTTTTTCGATGCCACTGAGCTCCATATTAGAATTTTCAATGATGCTTTGTAGCGTCATAGGAAAATCGATTAACATGGTAATTAATCGGTATATTATGAAATGAAATGTCTTTCTACTGAAAGTATAAGGTCCCTAAATCCCTTGCCCGGTAAATTTCAAGCCGAAGTTGGTCCAGAGTCATTCCTATTTCGAATCAAAATGCTGACATTTTAGCCAAATTGTGACATTTCATACATTATAATTAAATTAATACATTTTCCCGTATAGAAATTGATTTTTATAATGCAATGTAGGGTCAACAAAAATTTCAAAAAAATGATATTTAATGCCCATTTCGTGCTACGAAATGGTCAGTAATAGATAAAAAACGTCCATTCTATCAATTCCATGTATATTCCAAGCCGAAACTGGCTCAGGATCTTTAAAATATCGCTAGAAAAACTGGATATTTTGACAGCTCATATTTAACTTCGATGTAAAGCGTCACCATTTCAATTGTTTTTTTTTTTCATGGCATGGTTTAATATTCGCAGTTTTTAAAATTTTTCCTGCACCGACGGAAGAAAACCTATTTATTTATAACTTTAACGCAAAAATATGGAGTTTTAATTAGTTAGCAGTGTTCTCAGATGATGACGGAAGAAAATAAACCAAAAAAGAGCTGTTAAATAAGAGAAATAATACATAATAATGCCATTTAAAAATGAATTTTCATGGAAAAAAACAGAAAAAATGGGTTTTTACCCCCTAAATCCGGCCCGGGATCACCCATTCGGGATTCATTTTAAAAGCCTGATTATATCCCCAAGGGATAGCGTTGAAAAAGTTGGAAGAAATTAGATAGGAAAAGATACAGAGTGATTCGAATGTAGAGATGTCATGAAAAAAATGGTTAAAAACCGAAATTTAATTATCGATTGCTCCTTTCCTATTAAGAATTAAGGAACCAAAAATTTGAAAATTACGTATTTCAGCGAGCTCTTTCCGATAAGCCACATGGGATTTCGATTTGAATCCATTTTGACCCCCCAAAAATTTGAAAACCGTCAAATATTTGCATGAAAAATTGCAATTTCCAGTTTTTCCCAAATTTTTCCAATTTCCAGTCGTTTTAGGTATAGGTAAATGTATTGCAAAAAGAAAGTATTTGAGCTTCTTTAGTTTTATGTTCAAATACGCTTTTCTGTCCGATGTTCCGGCTTCAACTTATTAAGCGCCAAAGAGGGGTCTACAAAGGGCATTTTTCGACATATAAAAATTCAAAAGAATTACTTCCCATTTTCCGAATACCGCCAGTTTCAATAGGGTTCTGAAGCTCCCGGTCCTCTACAACCTCCGAAAACTTAAATCGATTTAATTAAGTTTTGCGACCTGTAATCGATTTCATAGGAATTCGCGGAAATTTCGACTTTGACGTTTAATAACTCCGAAACGGAACACCCTGTATAACTGCATTTTTTATCGAAGCTAGACGCACTATCCCTCTATTAACCCAGAAAATTTGAAGGTTCCACCTGCAACCATCTCGGAGAAAAAATTGAGATTGCCGAAAAATAGAATTGGACAACAAACATACATTTTTCTCACTCACGGGGCGTTATATAGAGCGCCTTTGGCGCTCTATAACTAGCATGCGTAGAGCGCCTAATCGCCCCCCGAGGGGGCTCTATAAGGTCGGTAATATCATTGTCATGCCCTGAAAGTTTCTTGTTTCTAGGCCATGTATTAAGGAAGATATCACACTCCTACGGACTGATGATGCAGAATAGAGCGCCCTTCGTAACCGTATCGCTACATACATACAAACACTTACACGTAGAAACTATTTTTGCCAACGAAAAGACTTTTCGGACACCCTGTATACATACATACAAACATAAACACATATTAATACAAATATATTCGATTTGCGTGAAATCCGACCTAATAAATTTTATCTAAGTACTAATAGGAGTATTTGCCCATACCAAGACTTTTTGGCCACCCTGTATACATTCCAACTAACACCCACACGTTTAAATAGGAATATAGTCGATTTACTTAAAATCCGAATTAAGTAGGTTTATCTCGGTACTAGTAGAAGTATTTACCCGTACCAAGACTTTTCGGACACCCTGTATACATACTTACAAACATAAACACATATTAATACAAATATATTCGATTTGCGTGAAATCCGACCTAATAAATTTTATCTAAGTACTAATAGGAGTATTTGCCCATACCAAGACTTTTTGGGCACCCTGTATACATTCGCACTAACACCCACACGTTTAAATAGGAATATAGTCGATTTACTTAAAATTCGAATTAATTAGGTTTATCTCGGTACTAGTAGAAGTATTTGCCGATACCAAGACTTTTCGGACACCCTGTATACGTCTATACAACACATATAAAAACAAATATAATCGAGTTGCTTGAAATCCGGTTTAATTAGATTTATCCTGGTATTACTAGGAGTATTTGCTCCAACCAAGACTTTTTGGACAGCCTGTATACACACATATATCTCCGTACACATAGAAATGCAAATATATACGATTTGCTTTAATTCCGACAATTAAGTTTATATTTGTACAAATAGCAAAGGTATTTGTCCATACAACGACTTTTCGGACACCCTGTACTATACATACATACAAACACAACAAACACGATACATAGTAATTTAAATATTTTCGATTTTCTTCAAAACCTGCTCAATAGGTTTATCTTGGTACTAATGGCAAAGATATTTCCGCATACAAAGACTTTCTGGACATTCTGTATACATACCAACATATAAACAATCACACAAAGGAATAAAAAATTTACGATTTCCTTGAAATAAAACTCATTGTTTTTCTTAGTGCTAATGACTAAGATATTTGAGCTTACACAGACTTTTCGGACACCCTGTAGACATGTATACAATCACCGACTTGTCCAAGGGTATAAAATGTATTTTCGAATCGTTCTGTTTACTTTAAAACTATCCGAATCAATTCATTTCCCTAAAATTAAATTGAAATTATTTAATAATAATTAATTTATTGGCAAAAGGTATACACACTCATGCTTAGGAAATAAAATGCATATTTTTTGATATTATATCAAATTTTTCGATGCCACTGAGCGCAATATTAGAATCTTCAAATGATGTCTTGTAGCGTCATCGGAAAATCGAAAAAACTTGTATTTAAAGTCAAATTTATCAAATGAAATGTCTTTCTACCGAAAGTGTAAGGTCCCTAATTCCCTTGCCCGGTAAATTTCAAGCCGAAGTTGGTCCAGACTGCTTCCAATCTCCCAAGAAAAAACTGCCATTTTTGCGACATTTTGACAGGTCATATTTTAATTTCAATGTAAAGAGAGTCCGTTTCATTTGTTTCTCCAAGGCAAGCCATTTAAAATATGTACTTTTTAAAATTTTTCCTGCACCGATACAAACAAAGCTCTTTATTTATAACTTTAACGAAAAAATATGCAATTTTACTTAGTGTAGAGTGTTCTCAGATGATACGGGAAGAAAATAAACCATAAAAGAGCTGTTAAAAAAGATAAATAATATATAATAATGCCATTTAAAGATGAATTTTGATGGAAAAAAACAGAAAAAATGAGTTTTACCCCCTAAATCCGATCCTGGATCACCCATTCGGGAATCATTTTAAAGCCTGATTATATCCCCAAGGAATAGCGTTGAAAAAGTTGGAAGAAATTAGATAGGAAAAGATACAGAGTGATTCAAATCTAGAGATGTCATGAAAAAAAGGTTAAAAATCGAAATGTAATTATCGATTGCTCCTTTCCTATTAAGAATGAAGGAACCAAAAAATATGAAAATGACGTATTTTGGCGAGCTCTTTCCGATAAGGCACATGGGATTTCGATTTGAATCCATTTTGACCCCGAAAAAAGTTAAAAACCGTCAAAGATTTGCATCAAAAATCGTAATTTTCAGTTTTCCCCAAATTTTTCCAATTTCCAGTCGTTTTAGGTATTGGTAAATGTATTGCAAAAAGAAAGTATTTGAGATTCTTTAGTTTTATGTTCAAGTCCGTTTTTCTGTCCGACGCTTCGTTTTCGAGCAATGTAGAATTGAATATGGGTCTGCAAGTGCCATTTTCCGACATAAAAAAATTCAAAAGAATTACTTCCCATTTTCCGAATACCGCCAATTTCAATAGGGTTCGGAAGACCCCGGTCTTCTACAACCTCTGAAAATTTAAATCGATTTAATTAACTTTTGCGGCCTGTAATCGATATCATAGGAAATCGCGGAAATTTCGACTTTGGCGTTTAATAACTCCGAAACGCGACACCCTGTATAACTGAATTTTTTATCGAAGCTAGATGCACTATCCCTCTATTAACCCAGAAAATTTGAACGTTTCACTAGCAACCATCTCGGAGAAAAAAAAAATGGAGATTGTCGAAAATCAGAATTGGACAACACACGAACATTTTTCTGAGTGACGGGGCGTTATATAGAGCGGCCTGAAAGGCGCTCTATAACTAGATTGCGTAGACCGCCTAATCGCCCCCCGAGGGGCTCTATAAGGTCGGTAATATAATCATTGTCATGCACTGAAAGAGGGCTCCATAATGTCGGTAATATCATCATTGTCACGCCCTGATAGTTTCGTGTTTCTAGAGCATGTATTAAGGAAGATATCACACTCCTTCGGACTGATGATGTAGAATAGACCGCCCTTCGTAACCGTGTAGCTACACACATACAAACACCACAAGTAGAAACTATTTTGGCCAACAAAAGCTTTTCGGACACCCTGTATACATACATACAAGCATAAACCCATATTAATACAAATGTATTCGATTTGCGTGAAATCCGACCTAATAAAGTTTATCTAAGTAATAATAGGAGTATTTGCCCATACCAAGACTTTCTGGACACCCTGTATACATTCAAACTAACACCCACACGTTTAAATAGGAATATAGTCGATTTACGTAAAATCCGGATTAAGAAGGTTTATCTCGGTACTAGTACAAGGATTTGACCATACCAAGACTTTTCGGACACCCTGTATACATATATACAAACATAAACACATATTAATACAAATATATTCGATTTGCTTGAAATTCGACC
This sequence comes from Philopedon plagiatum, assembly GCA_963971165.1. Taxonomy (NCBI): domain Eukaryota; kingdom Metazoa; phylum Arthropoda; class Insecta; order Coleoptera; family Curculionidae; genus Philopedon; species Philopedon plagiatum. The sequence continues at coordinate 35,550,330 of OZ020194.1, forward strand.
TAATAAAGTTTATCTAAGTACTAATAGGAGTATTTGCCCATTCCGAGACTTTTTGGACACCCTGTATACATTCACACTAACACTAACACGTTTAAATAGGAATATAGTCGATGTACTTAAAATCTTAATTAGTTAAGTTTATCTTGGTACTAGTAGAAGTATTTGCCCATACTAAGACTTTTAGGACACCCTGTATACAAACATATAAATCCGTACACATAGAAATGCAAATATATACCTACGATTTGCTTACAATCCGACAATTGAGTTACTATTTGTACAAAAGCCAAAGGTATTTGCCCATTCAAAGACTTTTCGGACACCCTGTATACATATATAAAAACACAACAGAACACGACACATAGCAATTTAGATATTTTCGATTTTCTTGAAAACCGGCTCAATTAATTTTATCTGCGTACTAATGGCAAAGATATTTCCGCATACAAAGACTTTTTGGACACCCTGTAGACATATATACAATCATGCACATGCCGCAAGGTATAAAATGTATTTTCGAATCGTTCTGGTTAGTTTAAAACGATCCGAATCAAGTCATTTCCCTAAAATTAAATTAAAATTATTCAATTATAATTAATATATTGCCCCAAAGGTATACACGCTCATGGTTAGAAAATAAAATGCATATTTTTGGATTTTTTCGATGCCACTGAGCGCAATATTAGAATCTTCAATGATGTCTTGTAGCGTCATCGGAAAGTCGATAAAATTAGTTTTTAAAGCCAAATTTATCAAATGAAATGTCTTTCTACCGAAAGTATAAGGTCCCTAAATCCCTTGCCCGGTAAATTTGAAGCCGAAGTTGGTCCAGAGTCGTTCCTATTTCGCATCAAAATGCGACATTTTAGCCAAATCGTGACATTTCATACATTATAATAATTAAATTAATACATTTTCCCGTATAGAAATTGATTCTTATAATGCAATGTAGGGTAAACAAAAATTTCAAAAAAATGATATTTAATGCCCATCTCGTGCTACGAAATGGCCAGGAATAGATAAAAAAACGTCCATTCTATCAATTACATGTATATTCCAAGCCGAAACTGGCTCAGGATCTTTAAAATATCGCTAGGAAAACTGGATATTTTGACAGCTCATATTTAATTTCGATCTAAAGCGTCACCAGTTCAATTGTTTTTTTTTTCATGGCATGGTTTAACATTCGCAGTTTTTAAAATTTTTCCTGCGCCGAAGGAAGAAAACCTATTTATTTATAACTTTAACGCAAAAATATGGAGTTTTAATTAGATAGCAGTGTTCTCAGATGATGACGGAAGAAAATAAACCAAAAAAGAGCTGTTAAATAAGAGAAATAATACATAATAATGCCATTTGAAGATGAATTTTGATGGAAAAAAACAGAAAAATGTGTTTTTACCCCCTAAATCCGGCCCAGGATCACCCATTCGGGATTCATTTTAAAGCCTGATTATATCCCCAAGGGATAGGGTTGAAAAAGTTGGAAGAAATTGGATAGGGAAAGATACAGAGTGATTCGAATGTAGAGATGTCATGAAAAAAAATGGTTAAAAACCGAAATTTAATTATCGATTGCTCCTTTCCTATTAAGAATTAAGGAACCAAAAATATGAAAATTACGTATTTTGGCGAGCTCTTTCCGATAAGGCACATGGGATTTCGATTTGAATCCACTTTGACCCCGAAAACATTTAAAAACCGTCAAAGATTTGCATCAAAAATTGTAATTTTCAGTTTTTCCCAAATTTTTCCAATTTCCAGTCGTTTTAGGTATAGGTAAATGTATTGCAAAAATAAAGTATTTGAGATTCTTTAGTTTTATGATCAAATACGTTTTTCTGTCCGATGTTCCGGCTTCGACTTAATAAGCGCCAAAGAGGGGTCTACAAAGGGCATTTTTCGACATATAAAAATTCAAAAGAATTACTTCCCATTTTCCGAATACCGCCAATTTCAATAGGGTTCGGAACACCCCGGTCTTCTACAACCTCTGAAAATTTAAATCGATTTAATTCACTTTTGCGACCTGTATCCGATTTCAACGGAAATCGCTGAAATTTCGACTTTGACGTTTAATAACTCCGAAACGGAACACTCTGTATAACTGAATTTTTACCAAAGCTAGCCGCACTATCCCTCTATTAACCCAGAAAATTTGGTTGCCCCTCTCTAACCGTTTTCGAGAAAAAAAATTGAAAAGGTGAAAATGTCGAAACGGACAACATACATACGGCCATACATACACACATTTTCTGACCAACGGCTCGGTATATAGACCGAGCCTGAAAGGCGGTCTATAACTAGTATGCGTAGACCGCCTAATCGCCCCCCGAGGGAGCTCTATAAAGTAGGTAATATCATCATTGTCATGCACTGAAAGGGAGCTCCATAACGTCGGTAATATCATCATTGTCATGCCCTGAAAGTTTCGTGTTTCTAGAGCATGTATCAAGGAAGATATCACACTCCTTCGGACTGATGATGCAGAATAGACCGCCCCTCATAACCGTTTCGCTACACACATACAAACACCACACGTGGAAACTATTTTGCCAACAAAACACTTTTCGGGCACCCTGTATACATACATACAAACATAAACACATATTATTCAAATGTATTCGATTTGCGTGAAATCCAACCTAATAAAGTTTATCTAAGTAATAATAGGAGAATTTGCCCATACCAAGACTTTTTGGACACCCTGTATACATTCACACTAACATCCACACGTTTAAATAGGAATATAGTCGATTTACTGAAAATCCGAATTAAGTAGGTTTATGTCGGTACTAGTAGAAGTATTTGCCCATACCAAGACTTGTCGGACACCCTGTATACATACATACAAAGATAAACACATATTAATACAAATATATTCGATTTGCGTAAAATCCGACCTAATAAAGTTTATCTAAGTAATAATAGGAGAATTTGCCCATACCAAGACTTTTCGGACACCCTGTATACATTCAAACTAACACACACACGTTTAAATAGGAATATAGTCGATTTACTTAAAATCCGAATTAAGTAGGTTTATCTCGGTACTACAGAAGTATTTGCCCATACCACGACTTTTCGGACACCCTGTATACATACATACGAAAATAAACACATATTAATACAAATATATTCGATTTGCTTGAAATCCAACCTAATAAAGTTTATCTAAGTAATAATAGGAGTATTTGCCCATACCAAGACTTTTTGGACACCATGTATACATTCAAACTAACACCCACACGTTTAAAGAGGAATAGTCGATTTACTTAAAATCCGAATTAAGTAGGTTTATCTCGGTACTAGTAGAAGTATTTGCCCATACCAAGTCTTTTCGGACACCCTGTATACATACATACAAACATAAACACATATTAATACAAATATAATATTCGATTTGCGTGAAATCCGACCTAATAAAGTTTATCTAAGTAATAATAGGAGTATTTGCCCATACCAAGACTTTTCGGACACCCTGTATACATTCAAACTAACACCCACACGTTTAAATATGAATATAGTCGATTTACTTAAAATCCGAATTAAGTAGGTTTATCTCGGTCCTACTAGAAGTATTTGCCCATACCAAGTCCTTTCGGACACCCTATATACACACACAAACATAAACACATATTAATACAAATATATTCGATTTGCGTGAAATCCGACCTAATAAAGTTTATCTAAGTACTAATAGGAGTATTTGCCCATGCCAAGATTTTTGGACACCCTGTATACATTCACACTAAGACCCACACGTTTAAATAGGAATATAGTCGTTTTACGTAAAATCCCACCTAATTAAATTTATCTTGGTACCTACTAGTAGAAGTATTTGCCCATACTAAGACTTTTCGGACACCCTGTATACGTATATACAACACAAATAAAAACAAATATAGTCGATGTACTTAAAATATTAATTAGTTAAGTTTATCTTGGCACTAGTAGAATTATTTGCCCATACTAAGACTTTTAGGACACCCTGTATACAAACGTATAAATCCGTACACATAGAAATGCAAATATATACCTACGATTTGCTTTAAATCCGACAATTGAGTTACTATTTGTACAAAAGGCAAAGGTATTTCCCCATTCAAAGACCATAACAAGATTTTTGGACACCCTGTATACATTCACACTAAGACCCACACGTTTAAATAGGAATATAGTCGTTTTACGTAAAATCCCACCTAATTAAATTTATCTTGGTACCTACTAGTGGAAGTATTTGCCCTTACTAAGACTTTTCGGACACCCTGTATACGTATATACAACACAAATAAAAACAAATATAATCGGTTTGCCTGAAATTCGGTTTAATTACATTTATCCTGGACTACTAGGAGTATTTGCTCCAACCAAGACTTTTTGGGCAGCCTGTATACAGACATATATGTAAATCAGTACACATATAAATGGAAATAAATACGATTTGCTTTAAATCCGAAAATTAAGTTTATATTTGTGCAAATAGCAAAGGTATTTGCCAATACAAACTTTTGTACTTTTCGGACACCCTGTAGACATATATACAATCACGCACATGCTGGAAGATATAAAATGTATTTTCGAATTGTTCTGGTTACTTTAAAACGATCCGAATCAATTCATTTCCCTAAAATTAAATTAAAATGATTTAATAATAATTAATATATTGCCCCAAAGGTATAACAAACTTTATAACAAATATTTGGATGCCACTGAGCGCAATATTAGAATCTTCAATGATGTCTTGTAGCGTCATCGGAAAATCGATAAAATTTGCATTTAAAGCCAAATTTATCCAATGAAATGTCTTTCTACCGAAAGTATAAGGTCCCTAATTCCCTTGCCAGGTAAATTTCAAGCCGAAGTTGGTCCAGACTGCTTCCAATCTCCCAAGGAAAACTGGCATTTTTGCGACATTTAGACACATATTTTAATACGTTTTTCCGTATAAAACTGATTTTGACATGCATTTGCATGGTCTGAGAAAAATTTAAAAAATTCGTATTCAATGCTTAAATCGTTCAATGAAATGTATTGTAAATAAAAATATAAACTCCGTTTTACCTTTGCCATGTATATTTCAAGCCGAAATCGGTCCAGGAAGCTTCCAATATCGCTACAAAAACTGTTATTTTCATGACATTTTGACAGGTCATATTTTTTTAATTTCGATGGAAAGAGGGTCCATTCAATTGTTTTTTCAAGGCACGGCTTTTATATATGCACTTTTTAAAATATTTCCTGCACCGATGCAAAAAAAGGTATTTATTTATAACTTTAACGAAAAAATATGGAATTTTAACTAGTGTGGAGTGTTCTCAGATGATGTAGGAAGAAAATAAACCAAAAAAGAGCTGTTAAATAAGAGAAATAATACATAATAATGCCATTTAAAGATGAATTTTGATGGAAAAAAACAGAAAAAATGAGTTTTTACCCCCTAAATCAGGCCCTGGATCACCCATTCGGGATTCATTTTAAAGCCTGATTATATCCCCAAGGGATAGAGTTGAAAAAGTTGGAAGAAATTAGATAGGAAAAGATACAGAGTGTTTCGAATGTAGAGATGTCATGAAAAAAAATGGTCAAAAATCGAAATTTAATTATCAATTGCTCCTTTCCTATTAGGAATAAAAGAACTAAAAAATACGTTTGTAACGTATACGTACGTAACGTAGCTCTTTCCGATAAGGCTCATGGGATTTCGATTTGGATCCATTTTGACCCCCCAAAAAAATCAAAACCGTCAAAAATTTGCATGAAATATCGTAATTTCCAGTTTTTCCCAAATTTTTCCAATTTCCAGTCGTTTTAGGTATAGGTAAATGTATTGCAAAAAGAAAGTATTTGAGATTCTTTAGTTTTATGTTCAAATACGTTTTTCTGTCCGATGTTCCTGTTTCGACTTATTCAGTGCCAAAGTGGGGTCTACAAAGGGCATTTTTCGACATAAAAAATTCAAAAGAATTACCTCCCATTTTCCGAATATCGCCAATTTCAATAGGGTTCGGAACACCCCGGTCTTCTACAACCTCTGAAAATTTAAATCGATTTAGTTAAGTTTTGCGACCTGTAATCGATTTCAACGAAAATCGCTGAAATTTCGACTTTGACGTTTTATATCTCCGAAACGGAACACCCTGTATAACTGAATTTTTTACCGAAGCTAGCCACACTATCTCTCTATTAACCCAGAAAATTTGGTTGCCCCCCCTCTAACCGTTTTCGAGAAAAAAAATTGAAAAGGTGAAAATGTCAAAACGGACAACTTTCACACACACACACACACACACATTTTTCTGACCAACGGCTCGGTATATAGACCGCTTCGCGGTCTATAACTAGGGTGCATAGACCGCCTAATCGCCCCCGAGGGGGCTCTATCAGGTCGGTAATATCATCATTGTCACGCCCTGAAAATTTCGTGTTGCTAGGCCTTGTATTAAGGAAGATATCACACTCCTTCGGACTGATGATGGAGAATAGACCGCCCTTCGTAACCGCATCGCTACATACATACAAACACCACACGTAGAAACTATTTTTGCCAACAAAAAACTTTTCGGACACCCTGTATACATACATACAAACATAAACACATATTAATACAAATATATTCGATCTGCGTGAAATCCGACCTAATAAAGTTTATCTAAGTACTAATAGGAGTATTTGGCCATACCAAGACTTTTTGGACACCCTGTATACATTCACACTAACACCCACACGTTTAAATAGGAATAAAGTATATTTACTTAAAATCCGAATTAATTGGGTTTATCTCGGTACTAGTAGGAGTATTTGCTCTAACAAATACTATTTGGACAACCTGTATACAAACATATAAATCCATACACCTCGAAATGCAAATATATACGATTTGCTTTAAATCCGACAATTAAGTTTATCTTTGGTACAAATAGCAAAGGTATTTGTCCATACAAGGACTTTTCAGACACCCTGTATACATACATACAAACACAACCAGCACGACACATAATAATTTAAATATCTTCGATTTTCTTGAAAGCCGACTGAATGAAGTTTATATTCGTATTAATGGCAAATATAATTTGCGCATACAAAGTCATTTTGGACATTCTGTGTACATAAAAACATATAAAGAACCACACAAAGGAATAAAAACTTTAGGATTTCCTTGATCTAAGGAAATTGGAAAAATTTGCATGACGGTTTTTAATTTTTTTAGGGGTCAAAATGCAACAAATTAGATAGACAATAAAATTGTCAAACTTTTCTATAATAAAGCATTTTTCGATAGGACTTATAGTTTTCGAAATATATGGGTTTAAACTTGGTAATTTTTATACATCATTTATTAAAAATATCTCCGGGAATATCAGGTCTAAAAGAAAATCAAATAGAAAAAATTATAGACTTTAACAAACTGTCACTTTTTACTTATAACCATTTTTTCGATAAATCTAACCGTTCTTGAGATACGACCGATTTAATAGCAGAATTCAAAATTTTATGGGTAAACCCTTATGAAAATTTTCAAAAATTTTATTTTTCCAAAAATTAAAAAATAGTGACATATTACGGTTTCCTATGTTAAAATTACGAGAGGAAACGAAAAAAAGGCAAGGAATTCTGAAAATAAACTATATTTTTAATTTTTAAATTTTTCACAAAAAAAAACGCAAAACGAAAAAAATTTGACACTGTTTTATACCTTTATTTTTATTTCGGTTGTTAAAGACTTTCACAAAAAATGTATTCGACAACTTAGATAGACAATAAAATTGTCCAACTTTTCTGTAATAGACAATTTTTCGATAGGACTTATAGTTTTCGAAATATAGAGGTATAAACTTGTTAATTATTATACGTCATTTTTTTAAAATATATCCGAAACTATCAGGTATAAAGGAAAATCATATGGAAAAAATTAAACATCTTAGTAAACTGCAAACTTTTTACTAATAACTATTTTTCCAATAAATCTAACCGTTCTCGAGATACGACCGATGAAATGGCAGAATTAAAAATTTTATGGGTAAACACCCCTATGTAAATTTTCAAAAATTTTATTTTTTCAGAAATTAAAAAAAATGACATATTACGATTTCCTAAGTTAAAATTATAAGAAGAAACGAAAAAATGGCAAAGAATTCTTAAAATAAACTACATTTTTAATTCTTTTATTATTTTTTATAAATAACAACTTATATAATCTATATTAAAAAACAATTTAATTCGCTCCTCTCCAAAGACAAACTTAATTAAATGACGTTTCAAGCACATCAAAAATAAATAGCAACCTATACAATCCAAAGTAACAGTGGCGTGCCTGAAGGGCTCGCCACCAATCACTATTTAACTCGCTCCTCTCAAAAGACAAAATTAATTAAATAATGTTTTAAGCAAATAAGAAATAAATAATAAATTATATAATCAAAATTAAATAAAAATTTAGTTCGTCCCTATCAAAAGACAAACTTAATTAAATGACGTTTCAAGCAAATCAAAAATAAATAACAACTTAATTCGCTCCTCTCCAAAGACGATCTTAATTAAATGACGTTTCAAGCAAATCAAAAATAAATAGCAACCTATACAATCAAAATTAAATAACAAATTACTATTTAACTCGCTCCTCTTAAAAACAGAATTATTTAATTGAATGGCGTTCCTAGCAAATCGAAGATAAAAATTAAAATTTTACACACTCTCGCAAAATAATAACGATTTTCGCCACTCCGATCTTTTCTAGCGTAAAAATCACGATATTATCGAATAAAAAAAAATAAAAATCGATTCCTGAAGAAATAGTCGAGAGGGACGAAAATGTATGTGCTTTTGTGGAAGCAAATGAGCCATGCTCCAGCATCCAAATTTCTCAAGAAATTGGCATTCCAGAAAGCACAGTTAGACATGTTTTAAAAAAGCATGGGTATAAATCCTACAAAATTAAAACTACCCTATTGAAACTGGCGGTATTCGGAAAATGGGAAGTAATTCTTTTGAATTTTTTTATGTCGAAAAATGCCGTTTGCAGACCCCTCTTTGGCGCTAAATAACGTGATGCCGGTACGTCGGACAGAAAAACGGATTTGAACATAAAACTAAATATTCTTGTTTCTACAATACATTTACCTATACCTAAAATAAATTTCAACTCTCCAACTCAATAAATAACGGAAATCGCAAATTATTCGTCGTCACGGCAACGGAAAATCAAAATTATTTTCACATAAAAAAGTAGCTTACTTCCTTCCCTTTCGATTGCCACTTCAGTCGTTTCAATCAGATAAGCCGTGCGTGAGTTAGAAATTGGCAACTTTATCCTTAATCGTTGCTATAGAAACCATGGGAATCGATTTTTACAGATATATTTTTGAATGATTGACCGAATTCTTCCCAGATATCAAATTTCAACTCTCCAACTCAATAAATAATGGAAATCGCAAATTATTCGTCGTCACGGCAACGAAATATCAAAATTATTTTCACATAACAAAGTAGCTTACTCCATTCCGTTTCGATTGCCACTTCAGTCGTTTCAATCAGATAAGCCGTGCGTGAGTTAAAAATTGTCAACTTTATCCTTAATCGTTGCTATGCCAACCATGGGAATCGATTTTTACAGATATATTTTTGAATGAGTGCCCGAATTATTCCCAGATATCAAATTTCAACTATCCAACTCAATACATTACGGAAATCGCAAATTATTCGTCGTCACGGCAACGGAAAATCAAAATTATTTTCACATAAAAAAGTAGCTTACTTCCTTCCCTTTCGATTGCCACTTCAGTCGTTTCAATCAGATAAGCCGTGCGCGAGTTAAAAATTGTCAACTTTATCCTTAATCGTTGCTATGCCAACCATGGGAATCGATTTTTACAGATATATTTTTGAATGAGTGCCCGAATTATTCGCAGATATCAAATTTCAACTATCCAACTCAATACATTACGGAAATCGCAAATTATTCGTCGTCACGGCAACGGAAAATCAAAATTATTTTCACATAAAAAAGAAGGTTACATCTTTCCCTTTCGATTGCCACCTCACTCGTTTCAATCAGATCAGCCGTGCGTGAGTTAGAAATTGTCAACTTTATCCTTAATCGTTGCTATAGAAACCACGCGAATCAAAATTTTACATATATAATTTTGAATGATTGACCGAAATCTTCCCATATATCAAATTTCAACTCTCCAACTCAATAAATATCGGAAATAGCAAATTTTTCGTCGTAATGCCAACGAAATTTGAAATTATTTCCAAATAAGAAAATTGCTTACCTCCTCCACTTTCGATTGTCACATCAATCGTTTCAATCGAATAAGCCGTTCTCAATTAATATCAAATCTAAGCAAAATTTAAATCAGACCCGTCATTGTGATATACCCCGTATAGTACCTAATGGAATAAAGCCTTTATATGATGCTTTGTAGCGTCATCGAAAAATTGTTAAAATTGGTATTTAATGTGTAATTCTTCAAATTACATGTTCTGGAATTCACACGGGAAGGTCTATAGAGGCCTTGCCCTGTATTTTTCAAGCCGAAAACGGTTCAGAAACCCGAAAATCTCGCAAGAAATCTGGCATTTTTGCGACATTTCGACCCTTCATATTTTAATACATTTCTCCGTATAAACTAATTTTGAAATCCATTTGCAGGGTCTCAGAAAGATAAAAAAAAATTGGTATTTAATGTTTAAATCGTCCAATGAAATGCACCGTAATTAAAAATATAAAGTCCATTCTGTCTTTTCCATGTATATTCCAAGCCGAAATGGGCCCAGGATCTTTCCAAAATCACTACAAATACTGACATTTTTGCATAATTCTGACAGGTCATACTTTTTAATTTCGACGTAAAGATAGGCTGCTTCAACTGATTTTCCAAGGCAGACTATTAATATATGCATTGTTTAAAATTTTTCCTGCACCGATGCTAAAATTGCTATTTATTTATAACTTTAACGAAAAAATATGGAATTTTAATTAGTTAGGAGTGTTCTCAGATGATGGGGGAAGGAAATAATCCAAAAAAGAGCTGTTAAATAAGCGAGATAATATATAATAATGTCATTTAAAGATGAATTTTGGTTGAAAAAAATAGAAAAAATGAGTTTTTACCTCCTGGATCACCTGTTCGGGATTTCTTTTAAAGCCTGATTATATCCCCAAGGGATGGCGTTGAAAAAGTTGAAATAAATTAGATAGGAAAAGATACAGAGTGTTTCGAATGTAGAGATGTCATGGAAAAAAATCGTAAAAAATCTAAATTTAATTATCGATTGCTCCTTTCCTATTAAGAATGAAGGAACCAAAAAATACGTTTATAACGTAGTTCGGCGAGGTCTTTCCGATAAGGTACATGGGATTTCGATTTGAATCCATTTTGACTCCCCAAAAAATTCAAAACCGTCAAAGATTTGCATGAAAAATCGTAATTTCCAGTTTTTCCCAAATTTTTCCAATTTCCGGTCGTTTTAGGTATAGGTAAATGTATTGCAAAAAGAAAGAATTTGAGATTCTTTAGTTTTATGTTCAAATCCATTTTTCTGTCCGAAGTTCCGGCGACCGAGTTATTTGGTGCCAAAGAGGGGTCTGCAAAAGGCATTTTTCGACATAAAAAATTCAAAAGAATTACTTCCCATTTTCCGAAGGCCGCGAGTTTCAATAGGGTTCTGAAGCTCCCGGTCCTCTACAACCTCCGAAAATTTAAATCGATTTAATTAAGTTTTGCGACCTGTAATCGATTTCATACGATATCGCGGAAATTTCGACTTTGACGTTTAATAACTCCGAACCGATATGCCCTGTATAGCTGAATTTTTTATCGAAGCTAGACGCCCTATCCCTCTATTAACCCAGAAAATGTGAACGTGCCACCTGCAATCATCTCGGAGAAAAAAAATTTAGATTGTCGAAAAACCCGATTCCCCAACCAACGAACATTTTTCTGAGTGACGGGGCGGTATAGAGACCGGCCTGAAAGGCGGTCTCTAACTAGATTGCATAGACCGCCTAATCGTCCCCCGAGGGGGCTCTATAAGGTCGGTAATATCATCATTGTCACGCCCTGAAAATTTCGTATTGCTAGAGCATGTATTAAGGAAGATATCACACTCCTTCGGACTGATGATGCAGAATAGACCGCCCTTTGTAACCGTGTCGCTACACACATACAAACACCACACGTAGAAACTATTTTTGCCAACAAAAAACTTTTCGGACACCCTGTATACATACAAACATAAACACATATTAATACAAATGTATTCGATTTGCGTGAAATCCGACCAAATAAAGTTTATCTATGTAATAATAGGAGTATTTGGCCATACCAAGACTTTTTGGATACCCTGTATACATTCACACTAACACTAACACGTTTAAATAGGAATATAGTCGATTTACTTAAAATCCGAATTAATTAGGTTTACCTCGGTAGTACTAGTAGAAGTATTTGCCCATACCAAGACTTTTCGGACACCCTGTATACGTATATACAACACATATAAAAACAAATATAATCGATTTGCATGAAATCCGGTTTAATTACATTTATCCTGGTACTACTAGGAGTATTCCAACCAAGACTTTTTGGACAGCCTGTATACAGACATATACCTCCGTACACATAGAAATGCAAATATATACGATTTGCTTTAAATACTACAATTAAGTTTATATTTGTACAAATAGCAAAGGTATTTGTCCATACAAAGACTTTTCGGACACCCTGTAGACATGTATACAATCACCGACTTGCACAAGGGTATAAAATGTATTTTCGAATCGTTCTGTTTACTTTAAAACGATCCGAATCAATTCATTTCCCTAAAATTAAATTAAAATTATTTAATAATAATTAATTTATTGGCCCAAAGGTATACACGCTCATGCTTAGGAAATAAAATGCATATTTTTTAATATTATAACAAATTTTTCGATGCCACTGAGCGCAATATTAGAATCTTCAATGATGTTTTGTAGCGTCATCGGAAAATCGAAGAAATTTGCATTTAAAGCCAAATTTATCAAATGAAATGTCTTTCTACCGAAAGTATAAGGTCCCTAATTCCCTTGCCCGGTAAATTTCAAGCCGAAGTTGGTCCAGACTGCTTCCAATCTCCCAAGAAAACTGGCATTTTTGCGACATTTTGACAGGTCATATTTTAATTTCAATGTAAAGAGAGTCCGTTTCATTTGTTTCTCCAAGGCAAGCCATTTAAAATATGTACTTTTTAAAATTTTTCCTGCACCGATACAAACAAAGCTCTTTATTTATAACTTTAACGAAAAAATATGCAATTTTACTTAGTGTAGAGTGTTCTCAGATGATAAGGGAAGAAAATAAACCAAAAAAGAGCTGTTAAAAAAAGATAAATAATATATAATAATGCCATTTAAAGATGAATTTTGATGGAAAAAACAGAAAAAAATGAGTTTTTACCCCCTAAATCCGGTCCTGGATCACCCATTCGGGAATCATTTTAAAGCCTGATTATATCCCCAAGGGATAGCGTTGAAAAAGTTGGAAGAAATTAGATAGGAAAAGATACAGAGTGATTTAAAAATTTAAATGTAGGGATGTCATGAAAAAAAAAATGGTTAAAAACAGAAATTTAATTATCGATTGCTCCTTTCCTATTAACCCTTTCAGTACGGGCATAATTTTCACGGATTTGCTGTACAGACGGGCATATTTAGGGTTTGCGTGATCACCCGTCTCCCGTCCTTAATGGTTGACGGGGAAAGATGGTTCCCGTATGTTAGGCTAGTACGTTCATGACGAAAAGTCCCGTTTCCTGCCTGGAAAGCCAAAAACACCCTAATTTTAATTCAATAAAGTGATGTCAAATATGTGTCATTTTGGATAGTAACTGATATTAAACCATAGTTGTTTTTAAAAACTTACTCTTTTCACAGTAACTATCCAAAGAGACAAAATTTTGACACCCTATTGGAGTTTTCTTCTATTTATTTTCTACTTTTTCTTTTTTTTTTTTCATTACACTAATCTACTAATATTAAATTACAACAAAATATTTGCAGAAAAACCTTTATTGCCAAAATCAAATAAGCATGGTTAAAATCCCCCCCACCCCTTCGACGAGTTTGAACCAATATTTTAAACCTAAACGCATCATTTTACCAGCCCGCGAACGCACGTTCCCCGTCCGAAATACATTAGAATTGACTGCGTTTTAACACGGCTTCCGGCTAACGGAGACCTCAGCTCAAAACGGGATAACACGTCGCCAGTACCGAAAGGGTTAAGAATGAAGGAACCAAAAAAATGAAAACTACGTATTTCGGCGAGCTCTTTCCGATAAGGCACATGGCATTTCGATTTGAATCCATTTTGACCCCCAAAAAATTGACAACCGTCAAAAATCTGCATGAAAAATCGTAATTTCCAGTTCTTCCAAAATTTTTCCAATTTCCAGTCGCTTTAGGTATAGGTAAATGTATTGCAAAAAGAAAGTATTTGAGATTCTTTAGTTTTATGTTCAAATACGTTTTTCTGTCCGATGTTCCGGCTTCGACTTATTAAGCTCCAAAAAGGGGTCTACAAACCGCATTTTTCGACATAAAAAAATTCAAAAGAATTACTTCCCATTTTCCGAATACCGCCAGTTTCAATAGGGTTCTGAAGCTCCCAGTCCTCCACAACCTCCGAAAATTTAAATCGATTTAATTCACTTTTGCGACCTGTATCCGATTTCAACGGAAATCGCTGAAATTTCGACTTTGACGTTTAATAACTCCGAAACGGAACACCCTGTATAACTGAGTTTTTTACCGAAGCTAGTCACACTATCCCTCTATTAACCCAGAAAATTTGGTTGCCCCCCTCTAACCGTTTTCGAGAAAAAAAATTGAAGAGTTGAAAATGTCGAAACGGACGACAACATACGGCCAAATTCTGCAAATCACTTGTACTATGATTTTAAGCAGGCTAATTTTGTTCAGATGAACAATTTTTTCTTTTCATATGACTGGCTGTCAATTTTAAATGAGACTATAGAAGTAACTGTAAACAACTTTTAATCTGATATCTCTATGCTTAAAGAAAAACACCAAACATTCATAGGTATAAACAGCACAGTAAGTATTCCCAAGTCTTTAAACACATCCCGACAACTTTATCTATACTTCATTTTTTTGATAACCCTTATCACATGTTTTTGGACTACAAAAATATTTTGGATTGAGTTGTGTCTTCCCCAAAAAACAATTCCGTATCTCAAAACAGACTCAAAATTTGAATAATGCAGCATTCTGAGAGTCTTTTCTCCCATATACCGCCCCACGACTCGGATGCCATAACAAACAGAGGCTAGTTTTTTTCTAAATTATTTAAATGATATGACCAGTCGATATGCTCATTATATATTTAGACACCTAAAAATTTTGCTTCTGTTGAAAATGGGAGTTCTATACTATCAACTACTAAATTTAGTGGTTTTTCTACGGTTGACTGCTTTGTTCTAAATAAAATAATATTAGTTTTATCTTTGTTTAAAATTAATCTATTTTTTGTAAACCATTCATTGACAAGATTAAAAAAATATTTAGCCTTAGTGAGGAGTTCGTCTATATTTTCACCACTTACAATTAAACTAGTGTCATCAGCATATTTGACAACATGTTGATGGTGTTTGTCCGTTATGTAAGCCAAATCGTTGATAAATACAATAAAAAGAATCGTTACATTATTGGTTTGTATTTCTGATTTGCTTGTTTTCCAGTCTTTGTAATTGATACAGTTTGCTTTCTGTCACTCAGATAAGACCTAAGCCAGTTTTTGGCATTTCCCCTGACATGTATGTGTATATAGTTCGTACAATTTAAAAACCGATGCACGTCATCAAACATGTGTTTAAGTTTTAGAGGACACTGTTGCCAGATTGTTATAAATGTATCGAATATTGAGAAATAACTTACCTAGCACATGTATGGATTTTTTTAAAATTATTTACTCATTTATTTTTTGTTAAATGACTTATCTTTTAACATTAAAAAGATGTAGAATAATTTAAAAAGTTTATATCGTTGTAAAAGACATTGATTAGTGTATAAATATGCAAGCACAAAAAAAGAGTACGAAAAATGATATGTAAAACTGGTCACAGACGCAAGGACATGTAGGCGTGCATCAACGCACGTTCATCAATGCCCGTGTGTAAGTATGAAATGACAAACTTTTTTATCGTGCGTGCCACATTCATACCATACACGGGCGTTGATGCAAGCGCTTTGATGCACTCATACATCTCTCTGTGTCTATGGCCAGCTTAAGTAAAGATATCTTTTAATGGGAGAAAAAAATGGTAGGAAAAAAGTACACTGAATTTTATTAATTTTTTAAAATATATTAAAGAATAAAAAACTTTTTCACAAGCACCATTCAGTTTTTTTTATGTTCTGACGAGACCGAAGTCTAAGTACTATGTACCGTGGGTGTACTGGGGAAATCCCACTCACACATCCAGAGGTGGAAACATCCGTACGGACTTCACCAGCCCTTTAAGAGGATGTGTGGGGTGGTACCACCTCGGTCGATGAAGAAATCCTCTACCACCTTCCTAACACATGTACAAATATGGTAGTGCAATTCTTTGTACTGTCGCACAATTGTCTTGTCAGGGATGCCTGGTACGCTAGGTACCGATTGGACAAAAGACAGACAGCGCGTCTGTCTTTGTCATGGGTGGACTCACCACCTTGTTACCCCGCTAGCCAGAAATTGCTAGCGATCCACCAAGGAAGAGGTGACGATAATATTTAAAATTCAAAAAAGAATGTTTTTCCAGAAGGTGTCTCCAGGATGGGACAAAGCCCGGAGTGTCCCGGAGACCTTCTATGAAGTGAGAAAGCTGGCACGGGCATGTCCAGCAATTTTTTAAATTTGGGTAGTCGTGACTACCCAAAACTGAGATTTTGCATTGTGGGCAAATTTTGCTTTCTCAGTCTTTGTCAGTTGTTGGAATTTACTTTTATCAAGGAAAGTCTTGTTTTGTAACGTCATGTCTCCGAGCCCCCTAAATCTAACTATGTACATGCATTGTATTAGGGCTAAAACTTTCTTAGTTCTATGGCCGTAACAAGAGCCGCTACATAAGGTACTTTCCTAAAGTAAATATTTCAACCTAAAAATGCAATGGTATGGGTAGAGACCTAAAACTCAGTGTCCATATTGTTCTGCTAAGTTATTTACTAAATATCTTCGTGCTGGTTTATTTCTAAAAAAATATCTAGTTAGCAAATATGTTGACATAATAAATTGTATGTGATAGTTACTGTGCTACAGTTCTTAAAAGCTCGCTTTTAAGTATCGGGGCTGCAAATTCTATGTTATTATTTGTTAACCAGTCTTGAATGGCAGCTTTGGTCCATGAGCCGTTTGGTATTTTGGTTAATAACATGCTATGATAAGGGACATTGTCAATAATAATTAAAGACGGTTCAGTCAATTCCTTTAATAATTGATTTTCAAACCCTTTCATGAAATTTTGTTGGTTCATTTCACCATGGTAATCCGCAAGTTGGGTTTTTGAGGAAAATATAAGCTCTACACCCTCGATAAATCCATCTTCATTGCCAGCATAAAGTACGATGTATCTAAAATAATTCTGATTAAAAAAATTTTCATACTACACTACATTTTCACTACTACTATACTACATTTTCATCTATGACTTGTGTGAACACTATTTTTGTGTATTGACATAAATAAAGATATTGAAATATTTAAAATATTGATACATTTGCGTAACTAACCTTTTACCATCAACTTTAGTAGTTTTTACACTTTCTTATTAATATCTTGCCATGAATGATCTATGGTACCATTGTGAAAAATCCAGGTTTCATCTAAGAAAACAAATTTGTACAGAGCTTCTTCTTTTTCTTTGATATGAGATCAGTAGAAACATTCAAGTTTAGGGCTGCTGCTACATGCTAAAACAATATATTTGACGGTAATTTTTCCTAAATTTTTTATCATTATATAGGTATAATATTAAAATTACCTCTCTAACAGTTAAGGGTAGCAATGGGCCATTATTGTCTCGTTCTTATTCAAAATAGCGTATCACAGATGCTACTAACTGTTGGCAACGGCTGTTTAACTGCTTCTGCATTTCGCAAACAGGACTCTGACAACTATAACACTATGATTGTTCTAAAAGAACAGTTTTTAAACGCAAGATAAAAGTTTAAAGCTCCAAAAAGACACAAAACAAATAAAACCAATGTGAAGCTCGGATAAGCTGTCAACCACAGCTGTCAACAAACTAGAAATGTCAAGAAATTAAACGGAACAAAGCGGCAACTTCGCATATGCTGCCAACTGCCTAACAACGAATATCAGGCGCGAAATTTAAAATTCAATAAAACACTCAATTAGTTTTCGTTTTATAATAATTATGCGGTGGTATGACTGCGCTCATTTAATAGCGTCATCGGTGACGTGCATCGGTTTTTATTTTGTATGAACTATATGTCGATTTTTTTAAGCAATAATTCCCTATCCAAACAATCGTAGGCCTTTGACAGATCTAAGAACATCGCGAGGGCAAATTGTGTTGATTTTCCTTCCATAAAACCGTGTTGGTATTTGTTACATATATTACATTCTTTTAGAAAATTTATTAATCGAATGCTCATGGCCAACTCAAAAATTTTAAAAAATCCGGGTAAAGACTTATAGGCCTATAATTGTTTAGATCTTCAGGGTCTCCTTTTTTGTACAAAGACATTAAAGCTATTTTTAAATTTTCCGGAAAAATGACCAATTTTGTAAGAATTGTTCACTAAGTAACACAGGACATTCTGCACTTCAATACATGCTAACTTTATAATACTCGTTGGTACTTCACCTAACCCACTACTATGTTTATTCTTTATTTTTTTTCGCTATTTCACAAATTTTTTTGGTGTCACAGTTGATAAATACATTGATCTGTTATTTTTATCTGCATTACAATTGAAAGGTAAGTACATTGCATTTTTTAAAAGATCTGGAACAACAGACAACAGATGTTTATTATAATTATTAGCAATAACTTCAGGATTTCCCTCTAACTCAATTTCTGCAAAGTTCCCATCTTGCCCATTTATTTCCTTACAGATTGCCCACATACATTTTGTTTTATTATTGGAACTTTGAATTCTAGTTTCAAAGCTTTTCGCACGTGCTCTAATTAAAATTTGATCATATAATCTTTTTTCACTATCATATAATTCTTTATACATTTGGTTATACCTTGATAATGTCAAAATAATATCTAATCTATGCTTACATTCAGTAAGCTCGCGATTTTCTGGCATGGAACATCTTCGTTTTTTGTCCTTTACTTTTAGAGGGAAATTCTGATAGAAAATCAACGTAAAACAATTCATAAAAACATTCCATCGTTGATTTACATTATTTATCTTTTTCAACATTATACACCTCCAACCAATTTTGTTCTCGTAAAGAAGACATTATTTTTATTTTCCTCTGACAATATCCTTTTGTATTTTAATTCGTTTTTTTCTCTCTAGGTCAACTTTAAAAATAATTTCTGTGCTGTATGATTTTTTTTTTATCTTCTGACAGCCCACGAAAACCGAAGTCTAAGTACTCGTAAAGAAGACAGAAAATTATTTTTATTTTCCTCTGAGAATATCCTTTTCTATTTTAATTCGTTTTTTCTCTCTAGGTCAACTTTAAAAACAATTTTCTGTGCTGTATGATTTTTTTTATCTTCTGACAGCCCACGAAGACCGAAGTCTAAGTACTATGTACCGTGGGTGTACTGAGGAATCGACTCACACATCCAGAGCTGGAAACATCCGTAGGGATTTCACCAGCCCTTTAAGAGGATGTGTGGGGTGGTACCACCTCGGTCGAGGAAGAATTCCTCTACCACCTTCTGAAATCTGAATCACATCTGAAATAAGTTTCAAATGCATATTAGAGATGTAACGACTCGACTTCGCAAACCGGTTCAAACCGAGTTGAGGTTGGACCGAGTTGAATCATTTAGAGAGATGTAACGATTCGACTTCGCAAACCGATTCAAACCGAGTTGAGTCGGTTTACCGAGATGTAACGACTCGACTTCGCAAACCGATTTAAACCGAGTTGAATCGGTTTACGAAAATGTAACGACTCTACTTCGCAACTCGGTTCAAACCGAGTTGAATCGGTTTACGGAGATGTAACGACTCGACTTCGCAAACCGGTTCAAACCGAGCTAAGCTTGGACCGAATTGAATCGGTTTAGATCTACGTCAAACCGGATTGGAATGGCTCATTCGTTGCGGTCCATCCATACGTCGCTTTGCTTGCTATGCTACTAAACCAGTGCTGCCAGATCGTCGACAGGAATATCGGTAGATTTGATTGAAAGTTTTCGATACAGTAAAAAATCGGTAGATTTGAATTTACTCGCTGGAGGTTTATGTATTTTTTACGTCATAAAATCAAAAAAATGTCGTAGCTTTCTTTTAAACTTTAAGACATGCATACAGGGTGTCCGGGAAAATGTGGGAAATCTCCCGGATTTGAAAAAAAAAACACGTGAAAGGAATACTACAAGTTCATATAAACTTTTTTCGTATAGGCCTCCTCTTCGGAGATATGGGCTCCCAAAGAGCTCCAATGGAATCAAGTTTTTTACCCATAATTATTGAACCACCAGGTATATTCCAATTTTTTTTTTAATATGATGTATACCATGTAAGACCCTTTATATTACTATCCAAGAAAGTGTTGTACTCACAGCTGCAGTGACGGAGTAGCTGTGACACTCATGACCCCATTTTTTACGCCCTGTATGATAAGAACTTTGGACGACGTTTTTTACATACCTTTAACAATTGACTAAAAATTAAGTACTCTTCATTCATGTCGCTAATCCTAACCGTTTTCGAAAAAACGTAATTTTATTTACATCATGTATTTGGCGTCTTTCGATAAAAGATACGTCTAATTCTGTGAATTGCAGTTCGACCTAGGTTCGCAAAAAATGTGCGTTTTATTTTATCAGCACCAAAAACAAAGTATTGTTGTTGCAAACGTTGCTAGGTACGAAAGAAATAAATATCCTGCATTTTAGAACTTATCAACTTTCACATCGCTGGCACATTGATTCTTTATTTCGATATTAATTTACTGATTTTTGGATTTCGTGGTGAAATTAATTGTGAAATAATTCGAAATATGGAATACACGTTTACTGAATATGCAGATATGCATCTGATGTATGGTCTTGCATCTTGCAATGCTTTGGAAGCCAGGAAGTTATATCACGGCAGATATCCTAATCGTACTCTTCCAGATCAAAAAACATTTCAACGAGTTGACCAACGTCTAAGGGAGAATTAGTCCATTAATATTAGCATAAATAGGAAAAAAAAAATATAAAGTTTTGACGTTTTGAGATTATACGCACCAAGGGAAGAGTTTTTAAAATCAAAAGAGTACCCAAGTCGCAAGTGGTTGCTTCACCCCCAAAAACCACCCCTAACACGCACTGAGATGATTTGTGGCGTTTTTCTCATAAACTATTGGTCGCACAGAAAATTTTATTCTTACCAAAAATCATCCTTATTAAATTTTCTACAAAAAAGGTTTTTCATTTATTTAAATGAATTTCGAGCAATAAGCGATTGAAAAGTGGGGTGGAAACAAACACAGGTCGCATTCCGTATTATATTCTCGAAAAGTGATTAACGTTCACCGTATACACGCGACAGATATAATATTGCAAATTATAGACAAAAACATGATTTTCGTGTAATAGTTTTGTTCTCTGTTTATAATATTTTGACTTCTTTGTACGTTGTTGCTCGTTTCCACACCACCCATGAGGTAGAGCTATCGGCGCGTTTTTTTAAGTGGTTTCCCCAAGAGGCCTACTCCACTAAGCCTAGTTTGATCTACATGCCATCGTCTCCAGTGTCTATCATTACAGTATTCGTACAACTTTGCCCACGACAAGTTCCGCACATAGTTGTGCAACGCAATCCAGCTTTAACACAGCCGCATCTTTTACCACAACCTTGTTTGCAGTTGCAAGTGATTAATAATAGAATTGAAGCCGTAGCAGGCGCTTCTGTTGTGTATAGAGGTGACAGCGTGGTATTAATTTTCTTTCAACCCCAAAGGTCGGGTTTTAAAGATTGTTCTCGCCATATTTGTACTTGGAGGTAAGTACGCCGGGAATGTTGATGTGCTGCAGCTGATGTGGGAGGAAATTTTGATAAAACTACGGTGCAATTTGCTTGACCAACTAGCTTATTAAAACATGCGTATCTTTGCTCACTCAGGCTGCCCTCTGATGGTTGAAGTTTGTACAGTTCCAGGATAAACCGTTCTCCAGCTTTTTCAATTTCTTCAGGAGGTGACTCAGCGTTGTTGAAAACATCTACGACGCTATCAAGGTCTTTTTTCCTATTGAATATTTGTACGTATTGTTACTTTCCTTTTCCAAAAAAGCCTGAAGTTGTGTCGCAGCCGCTTATAGCGTGAATAAATAAAATTGATTTTTTCAAATTACGTAAAATACTATTAAGTCCCGCGAACTGTACAGGGTGTCCGGATTTCGTTGTATTTGCGGGTTATCTCAGTTATTAGAAGAGATAGAAGGTTGCGGTTTGCAAGTCATGGGGCTACTTTTTTGTGAATCGGAAAATGCCACAAACAGAACTTTCATAGCTTTCTTTGTTTTCGAGCTACAGGGTGATTTTGAAAAGTTTCCCTTTTTGAGCACCCCTTGTATCTCGGCTATGCCGCATCATATCAAAATAGTAAAAACTGGCTTTTATGCAAAATGTTACGTAGAATACGATGACGTAGTTGGTTTTTTTCTAGATATTATAATTTTCGAGTAATGGTATAAAGTTGTAGTTTTTTAAATGGGACACCCTGTATATTTATACATCGTTACATTCCGCTTATCGGGGGCTTTTTGAAAATATATAACACATGATATTTATTGGATTGATTCTGCCTTTACTTGGTGGAACTCCATCTTAACAAACTTGTCAAAAAGAAAACACTAAATTGTGTAAAATTCCACTTTATTTAAACACTTGAACTTTTTTTTTTCTCTAATAAAAATCCGACATGTTTCGCTACACGGTAGCTTTCTCAAGAATGAGTGAATCTTAAACTAGAACTGAAGGGATAACAGACATTTACCTAAAATAAGGGTGGGTGCGGAATTTCCAAAGGTGTTATAAAAATAAGTTTAACAATGGGGAATTATGAAGGTCTAATTGCGAGTTCAATAAGGTGTCGGTATTTTTAAGTTTATTTATTTCTAGGGATTCCAATAGATTTAACCTTGTTCCTTTGTTGTCGGTATGCAGAATTTGGAAATTGTTATTAAAATTATGGTTGGTCTCTAAAAGGTGATTTGCGTAATGTGAATCTGTTTTTTTATTAAGAAAACTAGACCTATGTTCCTTAATTCTTTTAGAAAAACTTCTTCCTGTCTGGCCTATGTATGTCTTAGGGCAATCTTGATACGTTAACTTATAGACACCTGATTTATTATCATTATCTGTTACTGACTTATTATTTTTGATAATCCTACCAGTAGAAGAGTTCGTTCTAAAAGCGATATTAATATTTAAGTTTTTAAAAAAGTGGGCAATCCTGTTGCTTGCTTGACCAATATATGTAATTAATCTGTAGGATGTATTTTCTTATTTTCTTTGATATTTATTTTTTCATTGAAGCCGTTAAATCACAATTTTAATAAAAATGTCAATATTTTATAGTAGGCCATGAAGTAAAACGTATACCTACACTTTTCAGATTGTTCGCATTGATTTCCGTTATTCTGAACACAATATTGTCACATTTTTTATTCTTCCTAAAGCAATTAAAAGAATAACTGGCCGTGCTTGCAAATTTCTGAATTCCATTTCAGTAGCATTACGCAATGCTTCTATCGTTTGATGCCGGGTATGAAATATTTTATTTTCCCAAGAACCCCACAAAAAAAGTCGAGGACTGACAAATCAGGTGACCTGGGAGGACATCTTATTGTGCGAATCCAGTGACCAGGAAACTGATTTTCCAGATAAGTTTTTATAACGTGAGAATTATGATCAGGAGGTCCGTCTTGCTGAAAAAATATATAAAAATATTTAAAAAAAAATTTCAAAATTTTTAAACGTCTCGCTTGCAGCCATATTAATATAATGAGTGCCAACAAAAATAACAAACTATAAGTAAAGTAATAAACGATATTACAAAAATTAATTGGCAATAATAAAAAAACTGACGATAACATCAAATTGTTAAAATGGATGATATCAACAACTTAACATACAAGATTTCTAAAATGTGTGTCAATTGTTTTGTAAGCCAAAGCCTACTATATAAAAATTGACATCTTTATTAAAAATTGTGACTTAACGGCTTCAGTGAAAAAATAAATATCATGTGTTATATATTTTCAAAAAGCCCTCGATAAGCGGAATGTAACGATGTATAAATATACAGGGTGTCCCATTTAAAAAACTACAACTTTATACCATTACTCGAAAATTATAATATTTAGAAAAAAACTAACTACGTCATCGTATTCTACGTAACATTCTGCATAAAGGCCAGTTTTTCCTATTTTGATACGATGCGGCATAGCCGAGATACAAGGGATGCTCAAAAAGTGAAAATTTTCAAAATCACCCTGTAGCTCGAAAACAAAGAAAGCTATGAAAATTCTGTTTATGGCATTTTTCGTTTCACAAAAAAGTAGCGCCATGACGTGCAAACCGCAACCTCCTATCTCTACTAATAACTGAGATAACCCGCAAATACAACGAAATCCGGACACCCTGTACATTCGTCTCTTCACGTTACCTAGGGCCTCTTTTAGAAATATAATATCTCTATCTTCAGGAGAAAGTGCTGTTAACAAAACAATAAGGTCGACGTCTTGTCCAACAACTAGAACTTATTCGTTTTGCTCGGATATTTTGATGGCAGTACGAACAATCTGGACATCAGCATCATCTACTGCAATTGATGTGCATATATTCTCGCTATTGAGGTGTACAGCAAGCTGAGAAATGAGTGCTTCCTTATTTTTAATATTGCTTAAGAATTTACTTTGCTGTTCGACCAATACGGTATTGTTATCAAAAACGATCTCACGAGTCGTGCGTTTGAGCAATCGCCTTTCACGCTCGATGTATTTTGTGC
The DNA here is from genome assembly GCA_963971165.1 of Philopedon plagiatum. Lineage (NCBI taxonomy): Eukaryota > Metazoa > Arthropoda > Insecta > Coleoptera > Curculionidae > Philopedon > Philopedon plagiatum. The sequence continues at coordinate 35,575,535 of OZ020194.1, forward strand.
TTGTACTATTTTCGGAGTAACCGTCGAATACCACAGTAACTTTTTGACCATAGCGCTTGCAAATGAAGTTGGCATAGGCAGCATAAACATCCCCGAAGGTACCTTCTTTTGGCCACACCATGCGGTGGATAAGACAACCACCGTCGAGAACAAAGTGATAATTTTCTGTGTTAATTTCTCGTTCCGCAATAACATTAAAGATATCATAAAATGATGATTTTTTCGTTTTTCTTAGCATTCCATTGTTGTCAAATAAAGATAAAGGTACAGAAGCAAGTGCATGCTTAAAACAAGAGCGCAGATCCTCGGGAGAATGAACAGTGCATATTATTTGTTGGAAATGTTTGGTGGAATCGACTTGAATAATGTTATTGCCAACTTTAATTTTTCCAGCTGACGAAGCCATAGTCCTTCCTATGTTCGCACGCTTCAATTTAAGTGTTCCAAATTCACTGCCTTCGGTGACATGCAAAATTTTCTCTCCAACAATTTGCGCTTCATAACAATTTGTTTTCTCCTCGGCAACGAAGCCAGTAAATAGTGAAACAAGATTGCTTGTACTAATGAACGGAGAGTGTTCTCGAAGCCACTGTTCAAATTTTCCACAATCTTGTTCGTCTGCCTCTTCTCTGCCCTTCTTGAGTCTCTCATTTCTACATGCTGATCTGTGGTGCTTGGTGTGATATCGCAATAATTTTCCACAGCTTCGCATACATGATGAGTAGATGGCATTCCAAGAATCCATTTATTTAGAACACTTTCTGAAAAACCTCTTCCATGAGTCAAACCACCAAGGCTTTTCATGCCTCTCATGAGCGTTTGCTCAGTAGTCATGTCCGACCAAATTCCGGACCAACGTTTTTCTGAACGACGAATTGTAAAAAAACCCTGCTGTGTAAATTGCTGATATTCCTCGTTAGTCATCTTCTGATTAAGACAATCCATTTCCTGAAGGTAAAGCTGACACGACTTTGCATATGTAAAATGACCAGTTGCATGAAAAATTGGAAACATTGCTCTAATGCAACGCAAATGAAGTTCCCAATTCCCAGTGCGTTCCGCTTGAATAAAATGGATTACAATGGTCACTAATTCCAAATACTGCAACCATAATTTTGCAGTTTTTCCATTTTCTCGCAGCCGGTTTGTTGCTTCTGAAAATTTTAATCGCATTTTTGTAAGGGTTTCGTCATTTACTAAGCTGTCAAAAGTTACCGTTTTATTTTTTCCAATGCCAGCGAGCAAAGCTTGGATATAGTATTTGCCTTCCTGTGCAACTTCAATTTCTTCAAGTATTATCATGGAAATAGCGCAAAAAGAAAGACAATGAGCTCGAATCGCTCTTGCGTATGCATGGCCTGAAAGCATATGAGGAACAGATGCAGAAGCGTATACAGTTGACCATAATTCTGCAAGTTCACTGCCAGCCATAAGAAACCCGATTGATCCCAAGAATGACATTAACAGATGGAATCCTCCCAATCTGACGATGACATTCGATAATATTCCGTGTTCACCGACGTTTTGTAGTACGATGTCCTTTGCTTTCACATACAATGGTTGGTCAAAAGTCACGATGCACGTAGGTTGTCCACTTTTTTTGCTTTCCTCTACTGCATAGGTCAAAACGGTCATTATAGTACTTAACTGGGTTGGAGGATGATTTATAAAAGGTAGTGCGAGAACCCTTGACTTCACATATGGCAAAGCAGAAGTAATTTCTGTCATGAATCCTTGCTATGCAGGAAAAGAGGGTTGATGCAAAAATTTTCCCAAAATCCAGGCGATATCATGATTTGACAATTCTGCAGCTTTCTCAAAATCCACTTTGTGATATACATTTCGTAAAGGTTCTTTTGCAAGGCCGCCTTCAGTTTGTCTGTGAAAAGACTGCATTTGTATTCTTCTAGTACTTGCAATATCTGTTGATGCAGGAACTACTGTTAGCTTTGGAACTTTTTTATCAGTTACTGCAGCATATGGTGTAAAGCATCTTATACCACCCATTGAGTGAAATGTTCCCTTTCCGGTCATTGAGCTGATATTAAAATCAGAGTTGTCAAAAGAAAACTGTGAAAAAGCGCCTTTCTCTATAACTGGATTCCATGACTGCACAGCCGAGGCCTCAAATAAAGTAACATCTCTGTAGCTCGAACAGAAACCCATATTCGAGACGGCATCGACAATGTTTTTCGAACCTACTTTTCGGAATACATAAATTGCGAGGCAAAGTTGTAAAGGTGATATCAAAGATCTTGGTCTACTTGCAGAAATTGAAGAGCATAACTTCTAAAGGGTCTAAGTGCCAAAAAGCTAAAACTGATAAAATCGACAAAACCAGTTAAAAATCTTAATAAAACCACTAAGACATATTTTTTATTAAATTTTACTGTTTTTCCAGCCAAAATGCAAAACTACACGTTACTGACATAAAAATAAACTTAAAATAACTACAGTCTCACATAGAAAAAAAAATGAAGGAAAACAAAATATCCTTAAAGGTGTGTAAGTACCATGGTCAGTTAAGACAAAAAGGGTCTAAGTTGAGTGCTTATGTTTTTTTATTGTCCACTCGTAGAAGTCATGTTCCCGTCCAAAGCTTGTTGTCTCTTCTGAATAAGGTTCTCGTAAAATGGTAGATATTTAAAAGGGATATAGCCGAGCATATCTTTTAAAGTTTTGAGTTTTTCTTTGAATATGTTATTTTTGCAGTTTAGTTGTTCAAGAGGCATATTTTTAGCTCTTCTACTTTTCATCCTTTTCTTAAAACGTTACACACAGTCCATTCTTGCTTCTGACTAAAAGACGTTTTAGAACATACTTTTCCGGGATTTTTATTTGAGATTTTTATCCAACAGACTGATGAAATGTTTAGTTTCGAAGTGTCTAACATAGTGCTACTGGCTTTATTTAAATCTTTGAAATCCTGTTCTTCCAAACGCATTATAGTAAAAGGATTTTGGTGGCGAGCAAGTTTGATCATATTTTCTAAATCAGTTGGCACATAGTTCTTGGTTACTTTTTTTCTTTTTTCAATCTGTGCGAAGTCACGGTCACATGACAGAAAGGAATGCCCACTAAGTAAAAATTTATGCTCAATTTACTGGAATACACCAGTTTCTACAAGATAAATAAGGAATACTGTCTAAGGAGCAAATAAACAGTAACGTTTGGTTTAGCACGAGTTTGGCACATAGACCCTTTTTAGCTTAAACATGCTATGGGACTTAGACCTGGCGCCATCTTTTAATGCATAGCAAAAGCCTATACGTGCGCTTTGGCATATAGACCCTCTTCAGTTGCATTGGGGTTTACATTTACACCCTTTTTACGGAAACATATACAATTCTTCTAAAAAGGCACTTAGACCCTTTAGAAGTTATGGTCTTCAATTACTGAATGGGCAATAGCTGTGCATTTCTTTACTAAAGATTCTTTTTTGCCTTTTTTATCTGCTAGGATTATTGTCTCTAAAAAGCCTTCAAAGTTTCAGGAACCATACAGTCGGTATTGTCTAAAAAATTCATTATTTCCGGATATTCAGTAGTATCGTATGCCATTGTTCTAATATCCTCTCGAACTATAGTGGCTGCCGTTCTAACAATCCTCATCCTTTCTTCTTTTTCGTCATTCAATCGATTGGTGTACCAAGTATTTACCATTTTATGCGCAGAGCCACGGAAACAAGCAACTGTTGGTTTTTTTCGCAATGTTGCGAACACCACTCCATCACCGAATTCTTCAGATAGTTTATTTCGTAGTGTCGGCACGGACACTGACTTTCCCGATGGCAGATGCTCCTCAACTATCTTCATTAAATCATGCAATGAAAATTGGCATTCGTCTGAATTTTCAATGAAGCTACGTAATTCTTCGAACGCAGAAGTAAAGCACTCATCTTCCGAACGTCCTCTCTCTTTTTAGTTGTAGGCGGATTGCACGCAAATTTTGCATAGCACTCCTGATGATAACGAGCTTCCTCTGCTACTAAATATATAGCTCTTTGGATACGAGAAGTAACTGTCTGACCCCAATCGTCATTTCTTAACGCGGCTTTTTGAAGTAAAGTATCTTTGACGGTTAAAGAACGAACTTCAAAAATTTGTCGACGTTTATAGGTTTTTTCTTTTCCTTCATTATATCACAGCTTTCACCACATAATAAGCAAGTGGTTTTAAAATCAACTAATTCACGCGACCGCAGAAGTTGCTTACCTGTTTGGTCTTTTGCTTTTTTTTCTGTTAGGAAATGCTTAATATTCCGGTCTTTAATATACTCCCTCCTGCACAACTTGTGTACTACGATCCCTTCGACATTTTCGAAGTGTATGTGTTTGCTATCTTCTCGGCGCTTGCTAACGTTAATTAAATTTAACAAGCCTTTTTCGACGTGCACCGTTTCACCCTCAGATAGCGATTTTTCACAAATAACACAACGACTTGTTGACGCCATATTGCGTATAATACGTCCAAATTATAATTTGTAAAACGATATTGTCATTAAGAGCACAATTATTCTTTGTCCGTTATATTATATTATTCTTTGCCCTGGTTTAAACCGCATTAACCGATAACACAATCCTTATACAACCACCAATATTTCATGTAACGAACAAATGCGCGTGAAACAACGTTTACAGCAACTAAATCGTATTGTGTACTGGCCGAGAAAACTCAAGGACTACTGCCGAGTGCCGATGGCGCCGCTGCCAGTGTTGCCAACTGTTCAGAGTTTAGTCTCGCTAGATGGAAAGTTGTGAGCCGCCAGAAATCCACTAAATCCCTGTTAGTTAAAAAACCGCCAGAAATTCGCTAAATATTTTTCAAAAACGGACCCGCTGAAAGCAACCCCTCACTTCGATCGCTCGTTGCTCCAAATCCATTAGAAAAAATGGACTTAGCAAAAAAAACCTTTTTGTAGAAAATTTCATAAGGAACATTTTTGGTGACTATGAAATTTTCTATGCAGCCAATAGTTTCTGGGGAAAACGCCAAGAACCACCGCAGTTCGTGTTAGGGGTGGTTTTTAGGGGTGAAGCAACCACTTGAGACTTGGGAACTCTTTTGGTTTTAAAAACTCTTCCCCTAGTGCGTATAATCTCAAAACGGCAAAACTTTATAATTTTTTTTCTATTCGGCTATTTTAGGTCTAATATCAATGGCCTAAATGGTAGGCAATTGCTTTTACTAAGGTAATATTATTAAATTTATTCATAATTTTAGGAAATTTTGGGAAAAGAAGTACTGATGCTGGTCGGGGAAGAACAGTACATACGCCGCAATTAGAGGAAAATATTTTAAATACTGTATATGACAATCCTTCAACGAGCATTCGAAAATTATCAGCGCAGATTAATACGTCGAAAACAGTAGTACATGAAGTTCTTCAAGAACAGCTGTTACATCCACATCATTTGCAAAAAGTGCATGAACTGATTCCTGAAGATTTTCCCCGTAGAATGCAGTTTGCAAACTGGCTATTCGATTAGCAACGAAATAATGTAAACTTCATTAGCACTATTCTCTTCACGGACGAAGCAGGGTTTACCAAAAATGGTATCATGAATTTACACAACTCACATGTATGGGCTGATGAAAATCCTCACGCAAATATTGTTTCGCATCATCAACATCAGTTTCAATCAATTAATGTCTGGGCAGGAATCATTGGCAATTTTTTGATTGAACCATTCGTATTGCCGGTACGACTGAATAGACAACTTTATTTGGAATTCCTCCGGAACGCTTTTCACGATTTAGTAAAGCACTTACCACTTGACATTCGCCGAAACCTGTACTACATACACGATGGAGCACTACCTCATTTCAGCGTTGCTGGGCGGGAGCACCTGATTAACGTCTATCCAAACCGTTGTATAGGTAGAGGAGGACCTATTGCCTGGCCTCCTCGATCTCCCGACCTAACGCTATTGGATTTTTACCTGTGGGGACACCTCAAAACCTTGATGTATTCTACGCCGGTCGATACTAGGGAGGAACTTCTACGGAGAATCACGTTTCATTGTGATCAAATAAGGAACAATGCTGGGTAATTGTGGCGGGTGCAGCAGTCCTCAATTCGTCGTGCCCGTGAGTTTATCAGACTTCACGGAACCCATATTGAATCCTCTTACGAAAACTAAGCAGTTAAAGTTTAACTTTTTATTGAAACTATGTTGGTGACAAGGAAAAATTCCTATTTTTCATATTCAACCCAACAGAACTTAGGGGACTAACAGTAAATAAAATGACGTTTTTTCGAAAAAGGTTAGGATTAACGACATGAATGAAGAGTACTTAATTTTTAGTCAATAGTTAAAGGTATGTAAAAAAACGTCGTCCAAAGTTCTTATCATACAGGGCGTAAAAAAAATGGCATCATGAGTGTCGCAGCTAGTCCGTCCCTGCAGCTGTGAGTACTTCACAACACTTTCTTGGATAGTAATTTGAAGGGCCTTACCTGGTACACATCATATTAAAAAAAATTTGAATATACCTGGTGGTTCAATATTATGTGTAAAAAACTTGATTCCATTGGATTTCTTTGGGAACCCATATCTCCGAAGAGGAGGCCTATACGAAAAAGTTTATATTATGAACTTGTAGTATTCTTTTCACGTATTTTTTTCATATCCGGGAGATTTCCCACATTTTCCCGGACACCCTGTATAATAAGCCCCAAGTGTTAAAAAGCTTCTATTTTTTCTAACCTCAAATTTGCAATTACTTCAGTTTCAGAAAGAAAGGGAAACAAAAATGGTCAAGAACACTGCTGATTACTGAATAACGTCTATCTGTCTACAACACACAACGTTCACACCAAACTGAAGTGACTAAACGCGCAAATAAAATAAAATAGTAATTTGCGGGTAATCACATCAGAGAATCCGATAAACCGGCAGGGCATGGTGTGTTTCTAACGTGAAAACATCGACATGTGACAGGGAATATTATTATGGCGGTTTGATAAATTGTATTTTTATCCTTTGTTGTTATATGCTTCTAGAAAAAGACAGTAGGTACCTAATATCGTTATTAGTTAGACTATTAACTTCAAATAGAAGCATTTTTACAGGCTCTAAGCACGCCTAAAATTAATGTGTCTTACTAGTGAATATTTCGAAATACTTTAAAAATTAATATATTTTTTAAAGTTTTAATTTTTATTGCAATACGTAATAATTTTTTTTTCGGTTGAAATTTAACTAAAATTGATAGATAGCTTCCGAAATCGGTAGATCTACCGAAAAACCGGTAGGTCTGGCAGCACTGTACTAAACTAACCCGTTCCGCGTATGAATCAAACCGAACTCTTGGTTCCTGCGCACATCGAATCCACACGAAATTTGCTCGTTGTTCTACAGCCACCAACTTCAACAAACTTGTTTATAATTATCTTGGTTGGTTAGGTATTTATAAAACAAGTAGAGGGAAAAGTTAAGTGCAAAAAATGTTCTTTCTCTTACAAATATTCCGGGAATACAAGCAAAATGACGACTCACATAAAGAAAAGCACCCAGCCTAGCTGAGTTTGTAGACATAGCGGATTCTGATGTTAAAAACCTTTGAACCTTTGAAAACTGGTTTGTAAACCGGTTTGCCAAACCGCTTTTGGAAACCGGTTTGCCAAACCGCTTTTGGAAACCGGTTTGCCAAACTGATTTGGAAACCGGTTTGGAAACCAATTTACCAAACCGGTTTGGAAACCAGTTTGAAAAAACCGGTTTTCAACCCGGTTTCCAAACCGGTTTGGCAAACCGGTTTGTACTCGGTTTGCATTTATTATCAAGTCGACTAACTCGGTTTGACAAATTTTCGGTGTGGCACATCTCTAATGCATATGCTTCTAAAAAATCAATATTTGTGAAAATATTGTCTATACAGGTGGCACTATTTATATTTATCTGAGTATTTTCAAAAATCGTAGCACTTAAATTATACGAGTTCATTAAAGAAAAGAGCTTAGTCTTAGCATTATTTTTTTCTAGCATTTCAATATTGAAATCACCTGCTATAAAGATTAATTTATTTTCATTAAATATATTTACAATCATTTCTTCAATTTTGTCCATAAAGATATTTACGTCCCCAGCACAGGGTCTATATATTGATACAACTATAAATTGTTTCTTGTTAAATTCACATTCTACAGCAGCACACTCAAATATGCCACTTACCGATAGTTTATTCAGTTTGGCCCTAACTTTGCTGTTAACTCCTTGTTGTGAACACATTTCACAACATGGGAAATAAACTAATTCGGACGCATGCGCCATCTAACAACTACACGTTTGTTGAACACGTACTCTTCCATACATGTATGCTACCCTTTCAGATTTTCTACATGGCATCAATGCTAATGACGCCAACTTGGACTGATGATACTTCTACTGGTTCATAAATGTCGCTCCATACTCTATTCCAGATTAAAAATTACATTTTTTAATTATGTAAGGAATATTTTTGCATTCTGACGATTGTAATGATCTATTTAACATGAAGCCCCTCTCTCCTATAAGTGTTTTGGGAAAATTTCAGGTAATCTGAAAGTACTATTTTTTCGTTGATAGCGTAGGATACACTTTTTGATTGGTCGTGTTCTTTGAAATTCTAGAAGGTTAAGAGAGAGAAAATGAGAGACGCGAGCTGTGTGAAGAAGAGAGAGAATGCATACTATCAAGGGTGGAGAGCGAAATGAAAACGTCGCTATTAGTCAGACTCTTAGTTGATACTTTTAGTCAACCTATTAATCAGAAATTTGATCCCTGTGCGGTCAACCCTCAGCAGTTAGTGAATAACTTTGTTCTTCTGGTCTTGCCAATGTGGCACGACTTAAATTAGTTCGAGTCCTAGTGACTAAATTCCAGTTTGGGTCTGAGTGACCAACGGACTACTAGTGAATACTTTTAGTCAACCTCTTAATCAGAAGTTTGATCCCTGTGCTGTCAACCCGTAGAAGTTAGTGAATAACTTTGTTCTTCTGGCCTTGCAAATGTGGCACGACTTAAATTAGTTCGAGTCCTAGTGACTAAAAATCCAGTTTGGGTCTGAGTGACCAACAGACTATTAGTCTATACTTTTAGTCGACCATTGAAAGCAGAAATTTGATCCCAGCGTGGTCAACACAAATAAGTTAGTGCTTCAGGTTGTGGAAACCTGCAAGTGATCGCTGGTTGTATGCAGCAGAAATCAGTCGAACAGAAAGAGCCAAAAAAAGGGAGTACGCTTCACTAGGAGTAGTGGTATTACGCTTCACAAAGATGGAGTCATGGTAGTATGCTTCATAAAGGTGAAGTAGTGGTAGCAAATAGGAGTTTTTTTTTATTAAAGAGGGGATTAGGAATCTTCAAAAGACTTGCAGACGAGTGTTCTTATGTGCCTGCAGAGTGCCACGATTCATGCCCTGAAGGGGTCATGCCTACGGACTAAACCCTTCCCTCTCTGAGGCGTTGCAGCAGAATTATCTCCCTGGAACTGCCGGCTGGCATTACTTCAGGAAGATTCGCCCTGTGTTGGTTGGATTGTCTCTTCTTATGTTAGCTGTCCCTCTTCGCTCTTTTTAATTTTCAAGTGTCCTTTGCCATTTTGCATATTTCCCTCCAGTTCTCTTCCGAAGCAAGCATCTTGTCTGCCATGTTGTTTGGATTGATCTCGTCCGTTACTTGCTCTGTCCTTTGCCGTTGCTCATTCCACCTTACACAGTGGAAGAAGGTGTGTTCCGCGTTGTCTATTCCGTCACAGTAAAGGCAAACGTCCGTCTCTGTCAGCTTAAATCGGCTCAGATAGGATTGGAATGCTCCATGTCCCGTCAGTATCTGGGTTATGTAGAAATCGACCTCCCCATGCTTCCTTTCAAACCACGGTCTTATGTTTGGTATTAATCTCTTGGTCCAGGTTGCCTTTCCATCTTCCCTCTCCCAGTCCTCCTGTCATTTATTCATCATATCGGCGAATGACCTTTCCCTTGGAACATTTCCTGTTTCAGTCTCTGTCCTGTGTCTTGCCAATATGTCTATTGACGGCATTCCAGAGACGACTAGCAACGCTTTGGTCGAAGTGGTCCTATATGCGCTTATTATCCGGATGCAAGCCCTTCGTTGTATTTTAGTAAATATGCTTTTATACACCCCTTTCGCCATCGCTCTTTCCCATACTGTGGCACCGTACAGAAGGATCGACTGGACTATGGAGCACAGTATCCTCCTTCTTCCCTCCCTCGGGCCGCCCAGATTTGGCATGAGTCGGCTTACGTTATTAAGAGCCTTGTTTGCTTTTTCAGCGGTCTTGCGGATGTGTGTTCCCATACTCATATTTCTGTCCAGGTAGACTCCTAAATATCTCACAGCTTCCTGGCTACCTATCCTTATCCCATTCACGTTAACGTTTATATGCTTTATTTTCCTACCTGCATACAGCAGTACGGCCTCAGTCTTGTGTGGTGCCAGTCGCATTCTTTTAGTCTGCATCCATTCCGTTATATTAAATATGGCATGGTTCGCTATCGTCTCCAGCAGATCGGCTTCCCTTTTCTCAACCATGACTGCCAGATCGTCTGCGTACGCAATCAGGGTAACCCCTTTAGGCATTGGAATTCTTAGCACATCGTCGTAGTAAATGTTCCAGAGGGTAGGACCAATTACCGAGCCCTGTGGAACGCCGCCGGTGACCTCTATTTTCTTTCCCTGACCAACATAAAGCATTCGGTTTTCGAAGTAGCTGGAAATCATATTGTATAGGTAGGACGCAATGTTTCGTCTTCCTAGTTCCTCCAGAATCCCGTTCCATGGTGCCGAGTTAAAGGCATTCTCAACGTCCACCGTTATTAAAGCACACAGCTTCCTTCTGTACCGTGGATCTTGCCTTACGTCATCTGCCTTTCCGCATACCGCCTTTAGTGCAGTAATAGTCGACTTCCCCTTACAAAAACCATGCTGATTTATTGATAGACCCCCTGTTCTCTCTACTGCTTCTCGTCGTTCTAGTACTAACTGTTCTAGCAGCTTTCCCAAAATGTTTAGTACGCAGATCGGTCGGTATTTTTTAACCTGTTGTCCCGGTATTGTTTCCTTTTCCAAAAGTACTAGGCGAGCTTCTTTCCATTCTTTCGGGAATTCCCCTTGCGTTAGCAGTCGGTTCATGATGTCTAGGAACATATTTCTATGGCTTTCCACTACAGCCTTTATTATTTCTGGAGGGATGTTATCAGGACCAGGTGCTTTCTTCTCCTTAATTTTCTTTGCGGCCTCCATTAGTTCCCTAGCGTTTAATAGGGGTATATCCTCTTTTCTTACTTCTTTTTTGTTCCAGATTTGGTTTGGCATTGGATGGAATAAGGACTTTGCAATGTCCATTCTTTCATCGTCGTCTATCCCAGCAGGCATATCAGGCGTCATTTTCTTCGTGACAATTCGATACCTTCTGCCCCAAACATCGTTGTCCACTTCGGATATAACCTCCTTCCATGCCCTTTCCTTGGCCTTAGGAATACAGGGTTCATAGGGCAATGTTAAAAAAGACAATAAGGCCAAGCAAATAGGAGTACGCTTCACACAAGGTGGAGTAGTGGTTGTGTTGAATGCCATACGTTCAGCACTGAAGGAATGGTGAGAAGAATTTTTGGTTCTTATTGACTAATAATCGGTTTGTGTCTTGATGACTAGTAAAGTGCCTTGTAACTGTTTGCAGAGGATGCAACGTGCCACTCTCGCCAAGGGCGACTTTGTCGTCAATGTTCATAACTAAAAGTAAGCGCTAAATTTAATCTGTCTCTAGTTACCTACATAGAGTGTAGATAATAGTAAAATTATTCTAAAGTTCTTTGCCACTGTAGTACTAGCTTCAAACTTCTCGATCATCAACAAATTTAATGTTACCATCAGCAAACGTAAATTCGGTATAAACAAACTAAAGGCAAGGTGGAGTACTACACAACACTTGACAACAAAGGTAACACTGTTTCTTGTAATGTTATTTAATGGTTTAATTTTCTTAATAAAATTCAAATTCATTTATTCATGCTATTACAAATAAATTGTTTACACACGTCAATTACAGATAAAATAATTTTCATATTTAGACAATAATAAAAACATTCCTGACAATACAATATATTAAAATTTATAATTCGAAATGAACACAATACAAACACATTAAAAAATTTAAATCAAAATATTAAAATATATTAAAACTATAATCTAAGTACTGTTTTGTGCCGTAAAAAGCATGTTTTATTAGGAACTGTTTCACCTTCATTTTAAACCGCTGAGTAGAGAGCTCTTTAACATTTTGGGGTAACTTATTAAACAGTTTTATTGCATAATATTCTGGTCGAGCCTGACATTTACCCAACCTGCAGTGTTGTGGAACGTAGTTGGTCTTATTCCTAGTGTCATGGTCATGTCTTGGTAAGACAGTAGGTCGTCCTTGTCTTTGATGTAGAGCAAACTTTGCAGGATGTAAGCCGAAGGAATGGTAAGACCTCCCAACTCAACAAAGGCATTCCCACAATCTTCCCTGTACCCTAAGTCAGCCATGATTCTGACTGCCTTTCGCTGGAGACCAAAGACTCTTTGTGCATGCGATAATGCCATATGTCATAACACTATGGAAAATTCCATGATATGCTGTTCTCGGGGTATTTATTGAAACACATTCACTCAAATTTCGTAAAGAAAAAAAAGTACTTCCAAGTCTTTTACAAACATTAGCTACATGAACATCCCATTTCAGCTTCCTATCTAAGTATAGCCCTAGAAACTTGACAGATGCAGCATCATCTTCAAAGCAGTGTCTCATAGTAAACATAATGCTTTGTGTTTTCTCTTGATTTAGAAGCAGCCCATTGCTCAAAAACCATTCCTCTACATTTACTCGTACTTCATTTAATCTCTGAATAGTAGCAAGTTCTGATTCACCCTCCGCAAACAACGTTGTATCGTCAGCGAACAACACAAACCGCCCCAGCTGTTGGCCCATTGGTAGGTCATTAATAAATATGAGGAAGAGGACTGGTCCCAGGATTGAGCCTTGGGGCACACCCACATTCATGTAGGCTGTGTCACTATTTGACAGCGGCCTTGTAAGTAATGTTCAATCAAGTGAATGCCACTTTCACTGAAGTTATATGCTCTCAGTTTTTGGAGTAGAAGGTTGTGTGATACCTAAGCAATCAAAGGCCTTGCTGAGATCGCAGAACAGGGCCGAAAGATATGACCGTTCATCAAAGCCATCCATTATATTACCCAAAAGGTGCAAAATTGCATGAATGGTACCCTTATTTTGTCTAAAACCAAACTCATCTTCGGAGAAAAGTTGGTTTGATTTAAAGTAATTTATTATTTGTTTTGACATGATTTTTTCAAATATTTTAGATATAATGGGCAGCAGAGAGATGGGTCTGTAGTTATTAACAAGGTTAATGTCGCCTTTTTTAAATATTGGGGTCACTAATGCTCTTTTTAAGCTGTTTGGAAAGACACTCTTAACGATACATTGGTTTATAAGTTTTGTAAGTGGAACAATAACTAAATTTTTTATTGATTTAATGAGTTCAACCGTTAAGCCATAGATATCAGAACTTTTTTTATTTTTCATCCCGTCAATAACATCCCTCACATTAATAAAACTAACCTCTATTAAAACTAAATACTATTTCATGAGGGACGGCAAACTGTTCAAAATGCTGCAAAGGATTTGTGTTAGCCTCAGGTAAGCTGTTAATTAAGTTGTCGGCTATGGTACTAAAGAAGTCATTAAATGCTTGGGGGGTAATTTGACAGTGATGTTCTTTTTGTTTGTTGCCTCTGTTTTTGTTAATAATGCTCCACATACATTCTGGGGGGTTTCTTGAGCTGCTTATTACTCTATCATTGAAGGACCCTTTGGCACCCTTTATTGCTGCCCTGTACTGCTTTTTAAACCTTGCATACTCAGATCGATCACTCTCCCTTCCAAAAGTCTTACATACCTCATTCAGAAACCTCAGTTGTTCTCTCATTCTTACCAGATCTTCGTTGAACCAGCTCACTATAAGTGGCTGATCAGATCTTGTTGAATCCATTTTTTCTGGGAAAGACTGCAGGTTGGCCCACTCCAGCATACCCATAAAAATATCAAATCGTTCCTCTACATCTATCTGTTCATTGTCAATGAAGTCCCAGGAGAATCCCTCAACAACCATGTAGAATTTGTTATGCCCTTGTTGTGTCAGTGGTCTAAAATTTGTTTTTTTCAAATTTAATATTTCCCTCCTGGATTTCACAAGTAAGTATCTGACCGAAGTGACCAGAAAGATTAAAGTCAATAATCTCTACTGAAAAAAAGTCATAGTTAAAATTTACAAAGGCATTGTCCAAGCAGGCTTCTCCACGTGTGGGCTCAAATACAAGTTGTTTATAGCCATAGGTTACTAGAAGGTCCAAAAGACCTTCTTCCTCTCTGGATCCTGTTCCAAAAGATACACTGAAGTCACCTGCCATGACAACTCTTCTGCGATGTCCCAAATGTAGTATTAACCTTTCTAGCAGGTCTATGAAAACATCAAAGCTCCCAGAGGGTGTTCTGTAAATGCAAACTATACATATGTCGAATTTATTTAAATTTGCAGCACAAACTTCAATAAATTTGTCAATATTAAAAGAATCAAGACCATTAATAACAGTTGAGTCCATTGATACCTTAGCCATCACAGCTGTTCCACCACCACGTGACTGACTTCGTGATGTAGATGCGCTGAAAACATAATCCAGCAGGCTCAGCGTATCTATTTCTTCCTGCTCCAGCCAATGTTCTGTTAAACATAAGACTCCAAGGTCACAATCAGCAATGACAGCCTCGAGCTCGTGAAGCTTGTTTCTCACAGAGCGGACATTGTAATGTAGCAGTTTTATACATGACGATTTTCTACCACCAGGCTTCTCCCCTGTTGAGGCTCTAACCTCCTTAGGTTTAAAAAACTGTTTACTTGAATACCAACTGGCCAAACATTTTCGTCAAGAATGACAGATTTTTTATCCTTGGGCACACCAATTTTAAAAGAACTATATTTCTGCTTCCACTTTGTTTTTATCCGTTCGCATTCACAGTCGATGTTATAATTTAATTTTAGATATTTTCCAATATCCTCAGGTTTTGTGTCATTAGACAATCGTGATACAAATAACCAAGAATAGTTACCTGATAAAGCGGCTTTCAAGGTGGTTGCATCCTCTTTTTTGCCTTCGATTGAGTTTGGTCTCAGTTTTGGGTCCACTTTTTTCTTTTATTTTTTACTGTTTTCCATCCTTCCTTTTCAGCTTCTGTTTGTTTTTGTTCAACTACTTGAACTTCGTTGAACGTAGGGTTAATGTCACTGTCATTTTCTTCTTTTTTCTTGGGATGGCTTGCAGGCATGCTGGACTGTTCTTGTGCTCCCACTGCTGGTGGCAAGTCGTTTTGCTCGATGCCAATTTCTGTTTCTTTTGTTTCTTTCGCAGCTAATTTAACGGAATTTTTGTTTTAACGCTTTTTTTATTACGTTAGAATTTTCGAAATTTTCTATATTCTTTTCCAAGTAAGCATTTTTTTCTTTAAGAAGTTTATTGTTTTCTTGAAGAATTTGATTTTTACTCCTTAGTCCGTCCACTAAAGTCTTTAAATACATAATTTCGATATCCTTCTCTGGTTTGGGAATGTCATCACTTTATTTACATTCCTTACACATTAATCGAGTTTTGTCCAATAATTCGACTTTTTCGATCCAGCCTCTGGATGCACACGAAATATGGTACACTTTTCCACATATTACACATATTATAGCACCATTTACTTTATTTGTGCAGCAAAAATATTGACTTTTTCACAGTCGCGATCTCCTAAACTGTCAATCGGCGCCATTTATTAAAAAAAAACATACGGTAAAGGTAATGACTGATTTATCAAAATTTATAAATATTTAGACAAATATCAGTCAGTTAAATGCTAATCTATAATTAGGTTTTGGTTTGATAAATGTATTTTAATTTCAAATATATTTCATGTGTAAAGAATGTTATTATCAAGTTATATTGTTATATATTTTATAATAAGAAACTTAGTTTATCTTCCTATTTTACAGTCTTTGTTAGCAGCATGATAAGATTTGTGTTTGCCCTCGCTTGTTTTGGCTGTATGTGCTCCAAGAAGGATAAGCCTGTTCGAAACACTCCTATCTTTACATACACTGCCGCTCCTCCATGTTGCCCTTCTTCCTGAGAATACCAGTTTAAAATTTTTAATAGCTAAATTTTTAATTTGTTCTTCTGATTTCTAATGTTGTGATACATAGAATATCACATTCAGCATGACAACTTAGCGTGTTGTTCATTTTGTCAATAAGAGTTTCCTAAAGATTGAACATTTTGGTGTATTATGCTTTTTCCTATTATATCCGATTTTGTGTTTGATGAATCCTTTATAAAGAAGATGATGAATAATTGATTTGGCTGCGATATTGTATTAATCTTTTCTTATAAACTGGACATTGTATATCTCATGCGCTATAACAGTTTAGTTCTGGGTTGTACTTCATTTTTGTGCAATTCGGGTATCTAAGAGTCTCAGATTCACAGTCATTACCAAAATGTTCGTCACCACATTTGTGGCAGCATGGCTTTCCGAGCACGTCCAAAGCCTGAGCATTTAAAACATATTGCTATATTAATGTATTCTTGTACATACCACCTTCACAAGATAAAATTTATTTTGTCTTTTTTAAGAAACTACTTAGCAATCTCAGGTGGTGCCTGTAGAATCCAATTTTCTTTAAACTGATTCCTGCACTGCTTCTTAGTAACAACTGTTATTTTGTCTGAGACTTTATATCCCAGCTCATTTTCAATTTCACCGTTTAATCTAATTATTTCGGTCAAAAATTCCTCATCTGATATTCCTTTTTCTATCCCTGTGATCATAAACATCGGGTCAGTAGTTTGGGGTTCCTTGATTCTTACATGTGCCTTACTGCTTAGCACTGTTTTAAGTTTTTCCTGTTGTTCCTTATTATGGCTTTCTAATAATATGATGGTTCCGCTTTTCAGATATTTTGTTTTAAAAGCCACCATCAGTCATTCTGGAAGATATTTCTTTTTTTAATTGGTGGCTTGCTTCTTTTGGGCCCGTTACATTTTCTATATTGATTATTGTTTCAAGTTTTTTAACTGCTTTTGGAGTTACCCATGTTTCAGGCTTTAATTCTGTTGATTTTGTTTGCTGGTTTTGGTCTTTGGCTGATACATTTGCTACTGTGGCTTAGGTTTTAGCATGGATTACCGGTGTTTCTGTTAATTTCTTCTTGGAAAAATCATTGAGTTGGTATTTATAGGCTATATTTTCCTTTTCTAAGATTCCAGTTCTATATGTTAATAAAGTTAAGCATTTATGAATTTTGTTACCGGATTTTTTTTGGCATTCTTTGCTTTCTTCTAAGAATATGTTTTCATCATGCTGAGCGGCTATTTTTTGTAATTCATCCAGAGCAGAAAATACTTCAAATATTATATTGTCTGCAGACATTATTTCTGGAGTAGTTTGCGTTTGTTGATTTACAACATGTCCATCTTCATGCTGCCCTTCATTTTGTCCCTCACACTGTGTTTAAATATTTTTCTCAGATTCTGGCGTTGGTTCCGACCTATTTCTTTTATTTGTATTAGCACTGCCTTGTATATTAACCTCTGTTTCTATATTCTTCGTTTTACTATCCGTTGTAGGAGGGGTGCGCGCTATTGCCAATTTTCTTAGTTTGAAAGGTCGTCACTTATATTTTCTGAATTTTTGTTGATTGGTCCTGGTATACTAGCTTTACCTTCATCGTCACCACTGCTTTTATTTTCTTTCTCTGGTTTGTTTACACTTTTTTTATCTGATCAACCAATATCGTGATGTTTTATTTCAAATAATGGAATTTTATTTTCTACTGAACTAACGTCCGGTTGCACAAACAATTTAATCACGAATTATTAAACTAACTAGGTGTTATAATATGTATAGTTTAGTACTACGCACAGGTAACCCTTGTTACATATGTTTATGTGATTGCCTATGGGTAGTAGGACACGTTTCCAGAAGGCCTTGTGAAAGGTTGCTAGGAGTAAGAGAGCATATAGTCTGCCCAGCGGTAATTGACACTCGAAAGGAATGAAAAATAAATCACTATGATGCCGTAGGGAATTTTTAAAATTTCGGAATACTAAAAAACTATGTAGTACGCGTACGCCTATAGTTTTTTAGCATTCCGAATTTTTAAAAGTTAACAACGGCGTCACAGGAATTTTTTGTCCTTTCGTTCCGAGTGTCAATTACCGCTGGGCGTATATTAATAAAAAATGAAATAAAAACAGTAGTAAAAATAAATAGTTTAGTAAAAGTCTACGATGTTTCTGTTACAAATATTATAACATGGCGCAGTCGTAGAAGAACAAAAACAAGAAGATTAGTTGTGAAAATCAGTAAATTCTTAGAAAAGACCTTGTAAAAAATAGTTGGGTACGGCTGAAGAGTGAAATATGGCTAACGGTGGGAGGATTCCTAGTCCCATGCAATTTGAAGGCAATCCAAAATCTAAAAAGATTTATGCAGAATTTTGAAAATTATCTTATAGCTACCGAAAAGGATACCAAAGATGATAAAATAAAAATAGCAATTTTTTTAAATATCATTGGAAACGAAGGTGTTTAAGTATTCAATACATTTAAATTTGTTGGTTCCAAAAAGAGGGATAAGTATGATGATGTAGAGGCATTTAAAAATTATTGTTCACCACGGAAAAACCGAACATATGAAAGATTTATATTTAGCAGTAGAAGTCAAAGCCAAGATGAGCCTTTTGACCATTTTTTTGGTGAAATAAAAAAATTGATACAATCATGTGAGTACAACATTCAAGAAGAGTCAATTCTAGTAGACAGAATATTAGGAATAAACGATAGAAAGTTCAGGAGAAACTTTTAAATATTCAAAATATTCTGTTAGAAAATGCAGTTGAAATTTGTCGTGGTGCTGAAGCAACAAAAAAGCAGCCACAGTAGGTTAGAAGTAAGAATGAATCTGTGAAAATAGATGGAATCAAGAAAACTTGGCAACGTCGGCCTTCACGGAAAGATTACCTTGTAATTCTGGTCTCACTTATTGACTGTAATTTCTAAGTTTTAGCGAACTTGGTGGTTTTGTGTTTGTGACATCCAGCTGAACCTGTACTGTGAGTTTTTATTTAAATAATTCTGAAATTTTCGCTCAAATTTATCTATTTCACTAAAACAATTATCAAAGCGAGGAAAGGTGGATGACTGCGCTTAAGGAGAATAGAGACAACATCGCTGTTCTTAACATGGAAATCATCAGCATCACTCAAAAGAATTCTACCTTAAGGGACGAACTGGATCTTGCTCATAATAATTTAAAGGAACTCGAATCGAAACTAAAGGATCTTAACTCTTTGAATCGGGACATGATTTCCTCAATCAGAACTCCTGAGACGGAAAATGAAGCATATTCAGGCGAACTGAATAGATTGAGACGTGAGAGTGAATTGATCTCAAAGAACAATTATAAGAACGCAAAATCTCCAAACCGTCTTTCAAGGTATTGCAAAGTAGCTCCCAAACTTTGCAAAAAAAATCAAATTCTGATTGTCGGTGACCCAAATGTCCGTGGTCTGCCTGCCATGATTAAATCGCGAATCATGAAATCAGTTGACATTGCCAGTGGACTGATCATCTTAAGTTTGGACAAGGAGTCGAATTCTGTCAAACACTGTCAAGAAACTTCACATTCAACGGTTACATAATACTTAGGGGGGGGGGGGGGTCCGAAAATGCCTTAAGAGGTGACACGCCAAAGAGAGCTAATGTCCAGGCACTTTTGGATCTAGGACGAAGAACGAACGTTGTACTCGTGGGACCGCCTCTTCATTCTGGAAGGCCGGTGCTGAATCATATAATTCAGGATCACAATTTTGTTATATTTGACATTATTAAGGAGGTACCTGGTAACGCTTGCTTTCTACCATTGCTTTCACTTTCACAAAAGGGACTTTTAAACTACCGCGATAAACTCAATCTGGCCGAGCATTTGAGCGCCTTTATCGACCACCGACAGGGACGGGCGGGCAACGGCATCAATCATGACCCCGCCGATCCTGTTGAACGTCGTCCCTCACCTGTCTCGTCACGGGTATCGAATTTTGTTCAACCGACGAGCAGCCCCGCCCTCTAGATACCTTCAGCGTATATTACCAGAACGTGCGAGGGCTGAGAACCAAGACGGATGAGCTGTTAAGATCTACATATGCCTGCAATTTCGACTTAACTGTTCTCTCCGAAACATGGCTGAATGACTCGTTCTTTGGCTCTGAGTTGTTTAGCCCTCCATACACAGTTATTCGAAGAGACAGAAACTATGCAGCGCTCGGCACTCAGCGTGGTGGCGGTGTACTTATTGCTGCATTGGACACTGTCAAGGTGTCTGGAATCTCGACGCCCGTTTTCGACGAGTATGAGGACCTCTGGATTCGGATGGACACGGATGGAGGTCTTAAGCTTGTTGTTGGGTGCGTTTACCTACCGCCAAACTCGTCCGTCGAAAGTTACAAATCGTTTGGCGCCACCTGTGAGTCTTTGCGTAACAGTTACACTAACCAAATTCCTAATTTATGGTGACTTTAATCTGCCACTGATCGAATGGACCAGAGAGGATGGCTCACTGGTCCCTACGGAAATTCGCTCGCCTTCCGCGGAGACCATCATTGAAACAATGTACTTTCTCGAACTACAACAAGTAAATTGGGTACACAGCTCTCTTGGGGGAACACTTGATCTGGTGTTTGCCGACGACGTCGGCCATGTCTCAGTTTTGCACAGTTCTCTGCCACTGTTTCCCATCGATTCTTTTCATCAGGCAATAGAAACTACTCTTGATATTCATTATACAGAAACTTTAAGTAATAGTAACACAGTTTCAGTACATCAGTTTCATCGTGCTGACATCGACCAACCCGACTGGACGTTCATATCCGACAACACTGACATTGATGCAATGATCTACAATTTCTACGAGGTGCTCTACGAGGGAATTAACCGCATTGTACCGACAAAGACTGTCATGACTGAAAAATACCCCAAATGGTTCGACCGCAACCTTCGAAAATGCATCGCTCTAAAAAACAAACTTCATAAAAAATTTAAGCGGACGCGCCTCACAAGCGACTACGAGGCCTATTCCAACGTTCGTCGCGAGGTTAAAGTCAGAGCTGATATGTGCTATCTTTTGCATGTTACTAACACCGAAAATTTAATCCCCCAGAACATTAAACACTTCTGGAGTTTTATTAATAGCCTTAAAAAGGATTCCAACTTTCCATCTCATATGAAACATAACAATCAAGACCTTGATGGACCTTCCGACATAGCCGAAGCTTTTCCATCACACTTCCAGGCGGCATATTCCCGCTATGCTGATGAGGACTTGACTGCGATGGAACGGGTGAGACACGCTACTACATTGTCTTCTCACTTTTTCACTCGCGACGAGGTTGCAGCCAAACTGAGAGAGCTTGATGTGTCCAAGGGAGCGGGCCCTGACGGAATCCCAGCAGTTCTACTCAGGAACTGCTCGTCATCTTTGGCACAGCCTTTGCAGGGAATTTTTCAACGCTCACTGAACGCCGGCTACTTTCCGACAACCTGGAAATTTTCCAATCTTCCTATCTACAAGTCTGGAGACAGGTGCGACATAGCGAATTACCGTGGAATTTCAATCCTTTCGGCTATTCCAGTTGTTCGAGTCAATCCTAACGGACGAAATCTTAACTTTTAAGCATTACATCATCACGGATCAACATGGCTTTTACAAGGGGCGCTCAACTGCAACTAATCTTGCGGTGTATCAGGAGTTCCTGATTTCTTCTTTGGAGGCTGGACACCAGGTTGACAGTATATACACTGACCTATCTAAAGCATTTGACAGCGTCTGTCATTCGCTTCTTTTGAGAGAACTCTCTGAAATCGGCATTCTGGGTAATTATCTATTATGGATCAAGTCCTATCTCTGTGATCGTCGTCAGCGCGTGGAAGTGTGTGGCTTCTCTTCGCGTGAGGTTCTTGTAACGTCAGGCGTCCCCCAGGGTTCACACATTGGACCAGTGCTATTTCTTTTATTTATCAACGACGTTACGTCCTGCTTTGGGTCTTCCCACGTTCTATTATATGCGGACGACCTTAAATTTTTCAGTGTTGTTGACGCCGTCTCGAACGGTTTACAGTCCGATTTGGACAATTTTGTTTCCTGGTGCTCCTCAAACTATTTAAATATTAACGTATCGAAATGCAAAGCGGTCAGTTTCTACAGATGTAAAAATTCCATTATTTATACATACAGAATTAACAACGAAACCGTTGGAAC
The DNA here is from genome assembly GCA_963971165.1 of Philopedon plagiatum. NCBI lineage: Eukaryota > Metazoa > Arthropoda > Insecta > Coleoptera > Curculionidae > Philopedon > Philopedon plagiatum. Next base: position 35,597,947 of record OZ020194.1, read on the forward strand.
TGAGGACTCAATTAACGACCTTGGAGTTATCTTTGACAGACAATTGTCTTTCAATAAACACATTGATAGCATCGTTCTCAAGAGCTTCAGGATGCTTGGTTTCATAAAGCGCAACACCAAATATATCTGCGACACGAAAACTCTTATGTGTCTCTACAACTGTCTCATTCGGAGCATCCTCGAATACTGTTCAGATATCTGGACTCCAGGCTACACCACTCATAAAAATAGACTCGAGAGGGTTCAGAACAAATTTACAAAGTACTTATTGTACAAACATCGTTTTCCCTCGTCGGATCTCTCCTACGAGACCAGATTGATGTTGTGTGGCATGAAGAGCCTTGAGCGCAGAAGAAGGGACGCACTCCTACTTTTTTTGTACAAGCTTCTGGACGGCCAGATCGATTGTGCCAGACTACTAGGGCTAGTTTCACTGTTTGTTTGATTGGGTGCCCAACCGTGGCATCTAATACGGCTCCGAAAGAACCGGTAGCAACAAAACACCTGCTAGTAACTGGACAATCGCCAATGACGGAAGCCGTCATAAATGGAAAAGAAGAACCTGACAATTCTAACCAAAATGAAAAAAGGGACACTTGGACTTTGGTTCAAAACAAAAAAGACCGAAAATCAAAACATTTCCCGAAAACACCGAGACCTGCTCCAGTTATAGGGGTGAAAGAGGTAGCGGAAGATAGTCTGCAAGTGGCCTCCAGAAAATCATGGTTTTTTGTCTCCGGCCTTGCATCAACAACAACCGCAGATGCAGTCTCTAAATACATAAAAACCAACATGAAGATCAATAATATATGCGAGAAAATTCGAACGAAAAAGGACCATTTAAAAAGCAGTTTCCGTATCGGAGTAGATATAGAAAATCAAGATGTCATTTTAACAGCAGAATTGTGGCCCAAAGGGATACTTTTGAACCATTTTATGAACCTCAGGCGACGTCAACAGTAGAAGAAAGTTACCAACCAGCAGAGAATGTGCATGCGGAATATACCGTTGTGCACCAAAATGGACAATGCATCGGAAACTGCATCGACAGCTTTCGGGAGTTGGTGGACGCTCAACCATATTCCGTACCTCCAGCGTCAGTAGTATGTGAAAATAAAGGTGGCCTAGAAAATGATGTAAGACACACTCTAAAGGTTTTTCATCTCAATGTTAGGTCCCTTAGAAACAAGATCAATGAAGTAGAAGCTTTTCTTGTAGATAAGGAAATAGACATTCTGTGTATCTCAGAACACTGGTTAAGTGAGGAAGAAATTGGCACTCTATACCTCCAGGGCCTTAAAGTAGCAGCATTTTCAACCAGAAAGCAGCATTCTGGTGGCGGCACCATCATATTTGTTAAAGACAATCTGGAAATATCTTCAGCCTTGGTAAATTCACCTAGTAATATAGAAAAATGTATTGAATTTTGTTCTGTTTTTACAAAATCTTGTAATGTCTGTATTTTAGCGCTTTACCGATCACCCTCGGGAAATTTTGATAACTTCTTAATGACAGTTGAGATGTTGTCAGATCTTGGACCTGATACAAAACTCATTATGGCTGGTGATTTTAATGTCAAATTTAATACAGCTCAATCTGAAGCAACTCGCTTTTGTGACTCCATGATGAGTTTTGGTCTTAAACAAGCGATTTCTCAACCAACACGCTTGGGATCGTGTCTGGATAATATCTTTGTGAGTTCTGGTGTGTCTCTGTATTCTGTTAGTGTGATTGACATGAATGTGTCTGACCATAGGGGGCAATTAGTGGAGGCTGAGGTGATAGTGGTTTTACTCAGTCTCGGAAAATGTGCAGGCCTATAACGGAACGGGGTTTGTTTAAATTTTACAATATAGTAAATGATATTTCTTGGAGCTTTATTACAGAGAACTGTAATGCCAATAATGGTTTTGAACATTTTATACTCTTGTTGGAAGAGGCATTTCTTAGGGCTTTCCCTGAAAAGTCTTATATAGTTAGATCTGATAATTCAAATAATATTGGTTGGTTTACTGATGAACTCAGAGCCATGAGAGAACATCTAAATTTTCTTGGGGAGTTGAGAGGACAATATAACTTTGTTGGTATTACAGGGGAAATAAACAATTTTAAGAAACTCTATAGAAACGCAATAAAAAGAGCTAAAATGAAGGCAAATGATAATCTCATCCGCACTTCTGCAAACCCACCACAAACCATATGGGGAATAATAAATAATCATAGAGGTAAAAAAAGTGAGGGCTGTAGTAATGTTCACATTACACCTGATGATTTTAATGTTTATTTTGCTAATGTTGCCACTAATATTGTACAGGGTATTCCACGGTCGAGCGCTGACCCACTTGAATATCTTGAAGATTTCATACCACCTGCAAATTCTTTCAATTTTGCTAAAGTGAGCTTCAATGAAATGAGAGACATCATAAACGGCTTAAAAAACAAACAAAGCAGAGATATATATGGCCTAAATGTAAAAATAATTAAAGCAATAAAAGATTGTATCATCATACCTTTAACAAAACTAGTCAACCTTTGTTTTAAGCAAAATATATTTCCAAACGTATTAAAAATGGCCATAGTTACCCCTATATTCAAAAAAGGGGATATTTCACGACCAGAAAATTATAGGCCAATATCCCTTTTGCCAATTATTTCTAAAATTGTGGAGAAGTGCATGGCCGCTAGAATAGTAAGCTTCTTTGAATGTGAGAAACTTTTTTCTCGGTGTCAGTTTGGTTTCAGAAAACATAAAAGCACGGTTCTAGCCATTCTTAATTTGGTCTCGGATATAATGGAGGCATTCCATAAGTTGCAGTATAGCTCGGTCTTGTTCTGTGATCTCAGCAAGGCCTTTGACTGCGTCGACCATGGAATCCTGCTTCAAAAAATGGGTCACTATGGTTTCAGTCCAGGCAGCAAAAAGCTTATAGAGTCCTACCTGTGTTCTAGGCACCAAGTTGTGAGATTAGCTGGTGTGACATCAGCAAAGAGGGAAATCAATATTGGGGTGCCCCAGGGCTCAGTCCTGGGCCCCATACTGTTTTTAATATATATAAACGATCTTCCTACCGTTGAGACTAACGCAAGATACACGCTATTTGCTGATGACACAACGGTATCTCATCCTGCTGATAGCCTCGAGGGCTCGAAAATTGGATCGGCCGCGGCTCAGGCGAGAGCTGAGAGCTGGTTTTGTACGAATACGTTCTTGCTGAACGCAGACAAGACGAATCAGGTGGTATTTGCCATGAGGGACCTTTCTGGCATAGAGAATCCCACAGAGGTTAAGTTTTTAGGAGTGGTCCTCGACTCCAAGCTGCAGTGGGGAAACCACATTAATATCCTAGCAGCAAAACTTAATAGAGGCCTATATGTGCTCCGAAGCCTGTACCGGTGTGTCTCAGCTGATGTCTTACGAACAGCATATTTTGCTATTTTCCCCTCACACTTATCTTATGCAATACTTGCATGGGGACACTCGGCTGGGGTACGCAGGATTTTTGGCTTGCAAAGAAAAGCTGTGAGGATTATGACTGGTTTAAGTTATAGGGATGACTGCAGGGGTATGTATGTGGATTTCAGGTTGTTGACTGTGCCCTGTGTGTATATATTGGAATGTTTGTTGTATGTTAGAGGAAATGTAGATGTGTACCGGACTCATGGGGAAACGCATGGTTACAGTACTCGCATGCGGCAGCACTTAATTCCTGCATACTGGCGTTTGCGAAGGTGTCAGGATGGCCCGGGGTATTGGGCTGTAAAATTTTTTAATGCTCTTCTTGACACTGTCGAGGAACTTTCGTTTGCGAATTTTAAACAGAAGATGAAACACTTCTTGATAACCAGGGCTTCTTATTCTTTTAACGAATATTTTGACTCGGATTTTAACACGTTGTGACAAGTCCTCTTAGTGATATCACGATTTTAAATATTATTTTAATATGTTTAACATGTCGTAAATGTCCCATTTTTTATGCATTTTATTGGTACTTTTATATCATAAATTTATTTTAGCTCATAGATGATAATTAAACTTTGTTATTTTCTGTGAAATATTATCTTTGATGACGTGTGTAAACATTTTGTATGTATTGACATGAATAAACTATTGAGTATTGAGTAATGAGTATTTGTTCCTGCAAGGCGCACAAGGCACCAACAACTTTTTTATGAAGGCTACCACCGGACCAACTAGGGCCAAACCGCCTTTGTCAACAGAATAGCGTGGAATTAGAATTCTGTATACTCGGACTGCGATATTTTTAATGTTACTTTGTCAAATCTCAGAAGATTAATATTGTTCAAATAATAGCAATAATAAGAATAATAAAAATTTTAATTGTTTTATACTCTCTCTTATCTTCTCAGTGTTTTCTGTGTTTTGTTTGTATACTTCGTTTCTTTGTTTTCTCTGCACCATTTGGAATTTACATTCCGTAGGGTATATATATGAAATAAATAAAAGTGGAATAAAAGAGAAAGACAGATCAGGGTAGTAAGATGAATAAGGAAAAAAATAAAAAGATTTTCCGATGCCTAAAATGTAAAGCAAGTCATGGATACGCAGAATGCCCAGCGTTTGGCAAGACCTGCTATAAATGTGGTAAAGAAAATCATTTTGCTAATGCCTGTAAAAGGTCAAAACAAGTTAAAGAAATAACTCAAAAATCTGAGAAGATAGAAAAAGAAGATAGTAGCACAGATGATAGTGATGAGTTTTTTGTAGACAGTATTGCAAGAGTAGGTGAAATTCAAGGGAAAGACAGTGTAATATGGAGGTACTTGGTATTGGCGATAAGCAAGTGAAGTTCAAAGTGGACACAGGTTCTGAAGTAAACATTCTACCTCAAAAAGTATTGAATCTTATTTGTCAGGGAGATGAAAAGGTATTTAAAAGCAGTGTGGTGTTGGAGGCATATGGAGGTACTAAACTTAAAACAAAAGGAAAAGTAAAGTTAAAGTGCACCATACCAGATAAGTCTTTAAAGTTAGAATTTATTATTGTCGATTTAAATGTCAAACCCATTCTTGGTTTGCCGGCATGCTATTCTTTACGGTATATAAAAAAAACAAACACATAGTTTAGTAGAAAATGAAGTACAGTCGTTTATTACTAAATATAAAGATGTATTTGATGGTTTAGGTACTTTTGATGAAATTTGTAAAATAAATTTAAAAAAGAACAGCATACCGGTTGCTCGACCAGCCAGACGTTTACCTTTAGTTATAAAAAGCAGATTAAAGTCGAAGTTACAAGAACTAGAGAAACAAAAAATTATAGCAAAAGTAGGTGGTGCTAGTGAATGGGTAAACAGTTTGGTTGTAGTCGAGAAACCAAATAAATCTTTGAGATTGTGCCTTGATCCACAAGAATTAAATAAGTGTATAGAACGTGAATTTTTTGAAATACCTATACTCGATTTGAAATTGGTTGATAGTAATAAATCATTTTTAGCAGCCGATTCCATAGGCGCACCTACCTGACGTGCCGGTTTGAGCGCTAAGCATTAGTGAAAAGATTATTGTGCTTAATGTATTTAATGCACTTAGATATCAAAAAAGTGCAATAAGTATCGATTCTGCAGTGGAACTTTGTTCAAAGATGACAGGTATTGGAAAAGCAACCATCTACAGGCTGATGCGGGAAGAAAAGACAGGAACCGTGACGCCACCAAAACCATCTCCAGGAAGGCGAACAATACCGATCGATGAGGACGAAAAGGCCATCATAAGACGAAAGGTGCATTCATTCTATTTCAATAAGAAGATCCCTACTTTGGATAGAGTTTTAGGGGCAGTAAAAGAAGACTTTCCTGCAATCAAGAGAGATAAACTATGGAAAGTTCTAAGAGAAATGAATTTTAGATGGGAAAAACATAGTCGGAAGTCTCATTTGCTCGAAAAAGATGAAATAGTATGTTGGAGACGTAATTATTTGAGAAAAATAAGAAAATTTCGCAATGAAAACAAAACAATTTTCTATTTGGACGAAACATGGCTGAACGAAGGCTACACAGTTGGAAAAATATGGACAGACAAAAATGTGACTTCTCACCGGCAAGCATTTTTAGACGGTCTATCATATCTTGTGGAGAAACAAATACAATTTGCAAAACATCACAGGTAGAATACTACCGCTTATTGTTCGAGCCTCGGGTTAAGCTTTGTATTCGACGCCCTTATCAGATCTATAGGAATGGAAAGTTTAATAAATGCAAAAGGGTCTAGACTTTCAATGTATATACTATTTAAAACTTGGCAATTTAGGTGGACCACTCTGTGTACGTGTTTGACGGATTTTAATGATTTATTACTATCAACCAATTTCAAATCGAGTATAGTTTAGATGAAATTAGTAGTAAGCTGTCAGGCAAACAATATTTTACTGTACTAGATTTTAAAGATGGCTTTTATCAAGTCAGGTTAGATGAAGATTCTAGTAAACTAACAACATTTTCTACACCATTTGGTTGTTATAGATTCTTGAGATTACCGTTTGGCCTAAATTTAGCCCCTGAATATTTTCAAAAAATTAATCTTAAGAATTTTGGAGACATTGAAGATACAATAATATATTTTGATGATATATTAATTGCTAGTGATACTCTGGGGGGCCATGATAAAACATTAAGAAAGGTAGTAGAAATAGCAAGTGAGAAAGGGGTAAAGTTTAATCGAGATAAAATACAGTATAGACAGAGTGAGGTTAAGTATATGGGTCACTTGTTTAATGAAGAAGGTATGAAAGTAGATAGTGAGAAAGTGAGAGCAATTAGTGAGTTAAAAGCGCCCAAATCTAAAAAAGATTTGCAAAAATTGTTAGGAGTAATTAATTATGTGAGAAAGTTTATTCCAAAATTAGGGGAAATTTCAAGCCCCCTATGCGAATTATTAAAAAAAAGACGTAATTTTTCAATGGCTCGATGTTCATGAAAAAGCGTTAGAAAAAATAAAATTAGAACTAGGTAAAAATACCACATTAATGAATTTTGATCCATCAAAGGACATTACTATTCATACAGATGCCTCTCAAAATGGTACAGGAAGTTGTCTGATACAAGGTGGTAAGCCAGTAGCATATGCATCAAGGGGATTGACAGAAACTGAAAAAAGGTATGCCATAATTGAGAAGGAACTTTTAAGCGTGGTGTATGCTACACAAAAATTTCATAATTTTATTTATGGGAGAAAGGTAAAGATTGTTACAGATCATAAGCCTAATGTCAGTATACTGAATAAACAAATTTGTCAGGTACATTCCCCTAGACTCCAGCGTTTAAGATTGAAATTATTTAAGTATGATATAAGTATTGAGTATCTCCCAGGTAAATTTTTATACATTGCTGATTATCTGTCAAGAAACTATAGCAGTGAAATAGCAGAGCATGATGAGGAGTTGAGTGAAATGGCACATTCGGTTGAAAAGTATTTAAGAATGAGTGTTTCTAGAAAGACAGAATTTAAAAAATGTACCATGGAGGATGAAATTTTAAAAAAGTTATGGAAAATTGTAAGAATGGGTGGAATGAACGAAAGTATGAGGGAGAAATGAAAGTATATTATCAACTTCAAAATGACCTTCATGCTTCTAATAGCATGCTGTTTTTTGGTGATCGAGTGGTGGTGCCTCAAGCACTTCGAAGTAAAATGTTACAAATTTTACATGAAGGCCATTTTGGTGTGAACATGACAAGAGATAGAGCAAAAACAGTATTATTTTGGCCTGAGATGTTTAAGGATATAGAGAAATTGATAGGGAGATGCAGGGTTTGTGAAAATCTTAGGTATGCCAATGTTAAAGAACCCCTTATTTTACATGAGATTCCAGATTTACCTTTTCAGAAGAGGGTCGGATGTTTTGGAGTTTAATAATAAACTGTATCTTGTTATTGTGGATTATTTAACAAAATGGTGAGAACTTATTCCCTTAAAAAGGAAGCAAAATTCAGATATAATTCCTGCATTTAAGAGAATTTTTTCAGTTCATGGCATTCCAGACATTATAATTTCTGATAATATGCCCTATTCATCTTTTGAGTGTAATGAGTTTGCGAAAGAGTATGATTTTGAATTTAAAACTAGCAGCCCACATTACCCTAGGTCAAATGGATTGGCAGAGCGATTTGTACAGACTGCTAAAAACGTTTGGCCTAAGTCATGTGACTTAGAAGCGGCTCTCATGGAGTACCGAAATACGCCTATCACTGGTCCCCAAAGGTCTCCAGCTGAGTTAATATTTGGTAGGAAGTTAAAAACAAAGTTACGAGTTATTGATAGACCAAGAGCGGATATAAAAGAGTATAAATGAATGTTAAGTAATAAAAATAGTTTGGGTAAAAAATATTATGATAGAACTGTGAGAAAGAAATATCCAGAGTATCATGAAGGTAATGACGTTGTTTTTAGAAAAAATGCCAAGTGGGAGTCAGCTACTATAGTAGCAAAACATTCCTCTCCCCGATCATATTTAATAAATACTGGGTCAACTATATTAAGAAGGAACAGTACTAACTTGCGTAAATCACATCATGATGGTAAACTTGAAAGTGATTATAGTGAACTAGATTATCAGACAGGTGTCCAAAATTCAAGAGATAAATGTATGGGAAATAACTCTGTAAGTGCCGAAGTAGGTGCCCAAAATAGTGTACCTAGATCTAGTGGGGGTGAGTTTGACAGTCATCTGAGTTCCACAAATTTAAACGATTGTGAAAATAGAATTATTCAAAGCGAAACTCAATTGACTGATAGGAGCCCTACTAGGGAGAAAAATGTCCCAATTAGGCTTAAAGAATATGTTGCTTATTAATAGGAAGTAGAATAAGTTGAAGGGAAAGGTGTTATAATATGTATAGTTTAGTACTACGCATAGGTAACCCTTGTTACATGTGTTTATGTGATTGCTGGTGATTGCAATCCCGCAGTGTTTTAAATCCCGCAGGGCATTTGCGGGATTGGTTCTAATCCCGCGGGATCCCGCATAGGTTTTTTAATTTAATAAAATTCGATAAAATAATGTTTATTTAATTAATTATTAGTGAACCAACTTTAATTTTTTATTATAAAAATCAACAAACAACCGTATTTCAGTTAAAAAATTATATAATTTAAAGTCTATTATCTCTTAACTATGCTAATATGACTACAAATCAGTCAAATTTCTTATCAACTAAAGTAACAAGTAACCTTGGGCAAATGAACTTCAAATGTTTATACGTGGGATCCCGCATAGGTTTTTTAATTTTATAAAATTCGATAAATTAACGTTTATTTAATTAATTAATTATTAAACCAACTTTAGTTTTTTATTGTAAAAATCAAAAATTAACAATATGTCAGTCAAAAAAAGTATGCATTTTAAAGTCTAGCCTCTCTTAACTATACTACTATGACTATAAATCAGTCAAATTTCTTATTAAAGTAACAAATAACTTTGGGCAAATGAACGTCAAATGTTTATGTAAATGATAAATTAACGTTTATTTAATTAATTATTAAACCAACTTCAATTTTTTATTATAAATATCAAAAATTAACAGTATTTCAGTCAACAAAATTATGTATTTTAAAGTCGAGCCTCTCTTAACTATACTACTATGACTATAAATCAGTTAAATTTCTTATCAATTAAATTAACAAGTAACTTTGGGCAAATGAACTTTAAATGTTTATTATTTTTCTACCTGAGATAATAAGTCTTACGAGTTTTTATAGTAAATCACATTAGTTTGATGGTAAGGTAAGTAAGATACTTATAATACCTAAGCAGTCTCATTAATTTTCATATTATAATACCACGGATATTTGGCAAATACACGTTGTCGTGATATTTTTTAAGAGTTTCCGACTTTTTCATGGCTATGCGGATCCGCAGCTGATCCTCACAGCTGGTGCGGGATCCCGCGAGCCGTTAAATGATGCGGGATCCCGCGGGATTGCGGGATCCCACTTTGCGGGATTGCAATCCCTAGTGATTGCCTATGGGTAGTAGGACACGTTTCAAGAAGGCCTTGTGAAAGGTTGCTAGGAGTAAGAGAGCATAATAAAAAATGAAATAAAAACAGTAGTAAAAATAAATAGTTTAGTAAAAGCCTACGATGTTTCTGTTACAAATATTATAACACTAGGCACTTGTAATATGACAGCAGCCAAAGCAGACTCTAAACATCAATTAAATTTACTACTTGATTAAAAGTTTTGTGCAACCCACTGTAAGTGAGAAAGTTCTTGTTTTCGCACCTCTCACATAAGTTTTCACTTTTTTTTATAAGGTTCATTTTTTTCGTCATCGTCCTTTTTATCACCAATGTTAATTTACAATATTATTTATTCAAGATTCTCAAAAAAACTAACTTTGTGACGGAGCAAAACGAAAATACATGTATTCACTTCAAATTGAAATCAAAGAAAAAATTTTGATCAATTATTAATATATAATATAATGAATAGAAATATTGAATGTTCAGAACTGCTTGAGATGATTAATTTTAATGTACCTACACGATCTCTGCGAACTGCAAGGACGTTTAATCTTGAGCATTACCGTTATATGGACAAAGAGCACCCATTAATCGTGCAATGATGCACGCAAATGAGGTCCAGATTGACGTTTTTGCAACATCCTTGGAGAGACTGAGGTCGACACTGTGATATTGCTGTGAAATTGTTGTGTAAAGAGTTTCCGGCTTCTTCATGGCTATGCGGATCCGCACAGCTGGTGCGGGATCCCGCAAGCCGTTAAATGATGCGGGATCCCGCGGGATTGCGGGATTTCACTTTTCGGGATTGAAATCCCTAGTGATTGCCTATGGGTAGTAGGACACGTTTCAAGAAGGCCTTGTGAAAGGTTGCTAGGAGTAAGAGAGCATAATAAAAAATGAAATAAAAACAGTAGTAAAAATAAATAGTTAAGTAAAAGCCTACGATGTTTCTGTTACAAATATTATAAAACTAGGCACTTGTAATATGACAGCAGCCAAAGCAGACTCTAAACATCAATTAAATTTACTACTTGATTAAAAGTTTTGTGCAACCCACTGTAAGTGAGAAAGTTCTTGTTTTCGCACCTCTCACATAAGTTTTCACTTTTTTTATAAGGTTCATTTTTTTCGTCATCGTCCGTTTTATCACCAATGTTAATTTACAATATTATTTATTCAAGATTCTCAAAAAAAACTAACTTTGTGACGGAGCAAAACGAAAATACATGTATTCACTTCAAATTGAAATCAAAGAAAAAATTTTGATCAATTATTAATATATGTATAATATAATGAATAGAAATATTGAATGTTCAGAACTGCTTGAGATGATTAATTTTAATGTACCTACACAATCTCTGAGAACTGCAAGGACGTTTAATCTTGAGCATCACCGTTATATGGCCAAAGAGCTCCCATTAATCGTGCAATGATGCACGCAAATGAGGTCCAGATTGACGTTTTTGCAACATCCTTGGAGAGACTGAGGTCGACACAGGGTTAGCAGCTGCTTAGGGGCCCTGACAAGGCTCTTTCCTCGCAGGCGAAGAGGGATCGGTGCGCCAGGGTGTTGGTTGGGGTCATCTTCGGCTGTGTTGTAGAAGCGGTACAAAGTTCGCCAAGATTAATTTCATTTGGGATAAAAAATAGGTAAACGTGGCAACACCGGACACAGGAATATTGTTGACAGGTGGGAAAATAATGGTGGCTAATAGCGAGTTAAAATGGAATTTTCTATAGAAAAACGCAATTTTCTTAGCTATTTTTGCCTAAATGTGGTGTTTTGTGTGACGAAAAAAAAAATAAAAATTATAAGTTTACAGATATGTTTAAGTGAAAGTGTCGAAACTTAAAGAAATCTATAGAAAAAGCCAACCTAAAAGTTATTTTTTTTTTTTGGAAAAACCATACGAGACCGCCAAAAACTGACTTCGGATTCGTGTTCTACGACCCAAAATTAGGGCCTGTGCAAAATTTCATCAAAAAAAATCGGTGGTTCCATTAATCCGAATAATTATATATATAATAATTATTATAATGTTAAGGAGTGGATGGCATATTATTTAAATGACAGAAAACAGGTTGTAGCAGTAAAAAAAGAAGGGAAAGAGGGCAGATCACATATTGGATATAATAACATAGGAATAGCTCAAGGAAGGATATTGGGTCCTATTATTTTTATTTTATTTATCAATGACTTAAGTCTATTAGTAAATTCTTCTAGTCAACATATAATCAAATATGCAGATGACACAAATCTGATTGTAGGTAGTAATAATATATCCGATTTAATTACAAAGGCTTCAGAATTCTTTCTCTTGGTAACAGACAGGTTTAATAAAAATAAACTTGTTTTAAACAAAGAAAAAACAAATATTATGCTATTTAGGACCAAACAGTCAAAAAATATTAAACCATCACATTTGATGCTTGATAATAAATATTGTGTTTGCATAACACAAATAATGGAAATGCTAATAATTCAATGAGTAATATTGGTTGACATATTCATAAATTATATTTATTTTGACAACTGGCAAAGTACAAGTAATTATTAAACAGGTAGAAAATAACATTGTTCCGAAATACGTGAGTAAGTGTATATCCAACACTTCCCCTCGTCAACTATTCAAAGATTCATTCTCTGTATTGGTTTCTTATTTCTTTTGGATCTTCGAACAACTAGTGGCGGCTCTGGATGTGTATTATCATCTTGAATCTCATTTTCAACAATATCAGAAGAAATACTGATTGAACCTTCAGAACCTGCAGGTAATGGAATATCAGAAGGTAAAGGAACATGTACATTACCTTCACTTCTATTTTTTTCTTTTAAGACATCTTTCTTCGGTATTGCTGAATCAGTAATAGAAAAATCCATATAATTTCAATTACCATTTGAACAGCTTGGTTCCATGTAATTCGTTGAGCGTAACTGGTCAATATGTCTAATTATGTTTTTTCCTTCCACTGAAACTTCGTAATGTAGTAAACCTTTCCGAGCGGTAATAGTTCCAAATTTCCATTTTGAAATACCATCATAATATCTTGCTTGTACCTTAGCTCCAACCTCAAAACTTTTTGTACATGGCATCACAGTTGTAAAATTCTTCTTCTGGTCGTTTTCAGGTAAAATATCTCGTTGAACTAAGTCAATTCTAGTTCTGATTGGTCTTTGAAACATCATTTCACCTGGACTTAACCCAGTTGAGCTATTTGGAGACTTCCTATGCTGCATTAACAATCTTGCTAACTTCATATTCAATGGCTGCGGATCATCCATCTTTGTTCGTAGTTTTTGTTTCAAAATTTGAACATATCTCTCAGCTTGACCATTTGTCGCAGGATGATAGGGTGCTGTGAACTTGCAATTTATAATTTATGCCATTGGACTTAAAAAATTGTATAATTTCGGAGGATTGAAACTGCCGACCATTGTCGGATACGACAAGCACAGGCAGGCCAAATCTTGCAAACATATCTCGTAAAATATTAATAGTTGCCTTACTTGTAGTAGAATTTGTAGGAACTGCTTCAAACCATTTAGTATACGCATCAACAACTATTAAAAAATTTGTACCATAAAAAGGGCCAGCGTAGTCAATATGAATGCGATACCAGGCTTCTTTTGGACATTCCCACGGATGTATAGCAACTTTCTTTGGATTATTTTGAGTTAAGCAACAATTTCGACATGATTTGGCAGTATTTTCGATGTCTCTATCTATTCCATTCCACCACACATAACTTCTGGCAATAGCCTTCATTTTGACTATCCCTGTATGAGCTTCATGTAATTCTTGAAGAATGCGCTTTTGAAGAATTTTTGGAATTATAACTCGAACACCATAAAAAATACACCCATCTTGTAAGGAGTACTCATGTAAAGAATGTATGTTACCCTTTCCGGATTTTATGAATTCGAAAAGACTTCTGCATTCTGGATCAGCTTGTGTTTCTTTCCTTATTTCGTCTCTGGATACAGGTATGTTATCTAACTGATTGAGATAAAATGCACCATCAGTATCAATTTCCTCAGTTACTGGCTGATTAGGAACTAAACATCTCGATAGATAATCGGCATTGGAATGTTCTTGGGTGGACCGAGTTTTAATTTTGTAATTGAAACCACCTAAAAAATTGGCATATTGTACGAGTCGTAGCGCAGACGTAACAGGTAATTTTTTTCAGGGGAAAAATTTGTGATAGTGGTTTATTATCAACAATTAGGGATATTTCTCTTCCATAACAGTACTGAAAGAATTTTCTAAGTCCCCAAATTAGTGCAGTTGCTTCCTTGTCCAGCTGGCTGTAATTTTTGTCAGCTTTCGTTAGTGATCTTGATGCGAATGCCACTGGTCGTTCTTTGCCGTCTTCCATAATATTCGATAAAACGGCTCCCAAGCCAATGGGTGATGCATCTGTGGCTAAGGTTACAGGTAGGTTTACATTGAATGGAATTAAAACTTTTGGACTGGTAATTTCCTTTTTAAGGGTTTGAAAGTATTTCTCACAGTTTTTGTTCCAGTTAAATTTTACGTCTTTTTGAAGTAATTGATGTAAAGGATGTAATTTTGAGGCCAAATTTGGTAAAAACTGGTGATAATAGTGTACAAGCCCAAGAAATGTATGTAACTCCGAAATATTCTTTGGTCTGTCGCTTTTTGTAATAGCTTCTGTAATCCATTTTAATCAATAGTATGACCCAGGTAAGAAATTGAAGTTTTTGAAAACTGACATTTGTCTTTATTTAGGTGTAAGCCACTGTCACGAAGTCTGTCGAAGACAATTCTTAGCCTCTGAAGTAGGCCCATTAGAGTAGGTACTACCTTGTACCATGACATCATCAAAGAATTGTCATCAACATGGCGCCGAGTGAGGATGCGCTGCCCGAGGCGGAATTAAAAAAGTGCAAATACTGCAAAAGCAAAGTGGAAAAAATAGCTGTGAAGTGTGCAATGTGTATAGTAATGTTCCATCAATCATGTGCCCTAAGAATGACGGGGTTACAGGTCTATAGTGGCAGCAAGGCCATTGTTCTGTGCCCGGTATGTGCGAAAAACACGAGGGACGATGAAGTGAATAAATTGTTGAATGAAGAACTCGGTAATAGAGTTGATACAAAATACTAGGAACACGTATTTTGTAACAGGTATGGCCGCATAACGGGTAGGTACAGGTAACAGGTATCGATTTTACCAAAAATACTAGATGGGTATTTAAATACTCATGTACCAAAAATACTAGATGCGTATTTAAATACTCATGTACGCGAACGCGATATTTGGCCTCGATGGAGTATCGGGTCGGAGTCACGCGTCGGCCGTTCAGCAGAGGAAATACGTGTTAAGTATTATTTACGTAAAATACGCTTTGGCGCCGCCGCCGCGCCGGTCCCGATATCTGCCGCGGTGTTTGGAGTATTTTCAGTATTTTGATATTTGATACGACGTAATAGGTACGATTTACGATTATGGATACGTATTTGTCTGTCACGCCGGCGCCGTTCAGCTGTTAATTCCGATATTTTCCCCGAAAGCCCGTTCCTGCACACAAGATATATCAAGTGCAGATAATTATTTTATTATTTATATTATACAGGGTGAGTTGGGAGGAACGCACCAAATTCTAGGAGTGTACTCTACACGCAAATGCAAGTCGAAAAAACTCAACAGCTTTAATCAGATTTTTTTTCCAATTACAAAGTTTTAAAATAATATGATATCGATGCTTTATTTTAATTTTTTGTCGGTGTATAGATGATAATCATGCCGTTGTACTTGGAAAGGGGGTCTTTGGACATTTTTTATTAAACAAATTTTAATTTAAAAAAATTATGTAAGGTGTTTTTTCAAAACGTTGTAATTTGAAAACAAATGAAGGTTTCATAGCACTATCCGGACACCTTTAATTTTGGAATTTTAACACATTTTTTTATTGATATTGATTTTACTTACCTTTAATGTGGAAAACACAATATTTTAACTCAGAAATTACTTTACTAGGAAAAAAAACATGATTTTTAAGAACCATTTTATGGTTTTGCAACATATTTGCGAAGGTAAATATCAATTTTGGATGACGTTTTGGATTATGGAAACACAGTGTTCCCACATTTATTATTTTTTTGGTGTTTTAATTAGTTTTTGTGAAATTTTGGCATTAAAGCTGTTGTTAGAAATAAAATAATTTCTTCTTGTGGCAATGGAGTTGTGAAATACGTTCTCGGACAGGTTTACTCAGATTTAGGTTTCATCGGTATCTTTTTTAAGTTTTTTACTGCGACTGCGCGATTCGTGTTGGTATAAAATTTTGGTAACACCGCATACAACAGACATTTTATTATGCAATTTTTCAAATTTCAATAATTTTTTTAAGAAAAGTACTGAATATTCCGCAAATTTTTTTGCAAAAAATACTATTGGAAATACTTATTTTTTGATGACATGTGAAAAAATTCATAATTCGGGTGTCCGGAAAGCGTTCCGGACCCCAAATGAAAATCGGATTAAAACTTTTGGGTTTAGTTGACTTATATTTACGTGTAAAATATACTCCTAAAATTTGGTGCGTTCCTCTCGACAAACCCTGTATATAGCCGGAAAAGAGCATGAAATAAATTAGTTTGATTATTTAAGAGCAATAAATAATTTATTTTATTACCTAATAATTACGTTAGTTGCATGATATATATTTTCTGATGTAAATTCATGTTTTTTTGAAATGTATTTCGAATTGTACTTTTTACTGTACTAGGTAAAAAATAACAGGTATCTGGAACAGGTATTAACTTGGAACTGGAACGTAACGTACCTGTTACCGGAAAATACTGGTTTGTATCATCTCTGCTCGGTAAGAAGGATGAAGAAATTACAGTCCCGAGGAAGAAAATCAGTGAGTTGCTGAATACGGCAATGGGAGAAATGTCTGAAAAATTGGAACAAAGAATTAACCAGGTGGAAAAAATCATATCTAAAAAAGTGATGGACGTGGAAAAAACTATCGAGCAAAAAATGTCAACACTAAATCGGACGACAGAGGTTCCAGCTAGGAAGGTGGATCCGATACCATCGGACGGAATTTTACCGACAGTGCTTCCGAACACGACGGAGGGTAGGTCTAACCAAATCGACCAGCTAAACGAACAAGCCAGTAGTTCAGATAAACCGCCAACAGCATCAATGCCAGTGGTGTCGGATGACAATGACATCTACGTCAATGCCAAGCAAATCATTTAGATAATGGACATTTTCGCTAGAAAATGATAAGGAGTCACAAGAAAGTGATAATATCCAAGAAATAAACCAAAAAGCCCCAGGTGAAAATGAAACAGGGTGGAAAATTGCTAAATCAAGCAGAAACAGAAACAATAATTATCCGAAGCGGAATAGGCCTGAACCAATTTGCGGCCAGAGTGATGATTTTAATATAAAAATGGCAAGCAAAAAGGCATATGTCTTTTTGTCCGGCTTGGGCACTGAGGTCCCCCAGAGAATATTGAAAAATACATAAAGGATATGCTCAAAATCGAATGTAAAGCCTTCAAAATGAAAACGAAAAATGACAATTACAAAAGTTCTTTTAAAATAGAGGTGCCTGCAGATTCAAAACAGGCAGCAATAGCACCAACCATATGGGGCAAAGAAATTATAGTCAACCATTTTCTACACATGAGACGACGCCTAGGCAGGGAATATCCAACAGGGAATGCAAACAAATAAACATAATACACCAAAACGTATGCTTTATAAGAAATAAATTAAGAGAACTTGAAGTATTCCTACATGATAACACAGTGAAATTTGATGTTCTGTGCCTTACAGAACATTCCATGAAACCTGAAGAAACAAAATACTTAACAGTGGAAAACTACACATTGGGATTTGTGTTTGCAAGAAAACAACATTTACGTGGTGGGGCAATGGTTCTGGTCAGAAATGATTTCATTTCAGCGAGAGAGCGGATATTGTCGAGAAATCATTAGAAATGACATGTGAGCTGGCTGCCATCGAAATGAAACAATATAATCTAGTCATTGTCACTGTTTATCGTCCCCCTGATGGAGATTTTAACTTATTTTAAGGTACAATAAATGTGATTTTAGAAACTCTAACCGTAAGTTTTAGGAATGTAGTAATCATAGGTGATTTCAATGTCCACTTCAACACGAAAAATAGTAGGAAGCTTGATTTCGTTGATATGTTAAATTCATACGGCTTTGCCGAGGAGCAAATTTCTTGTAACACAAGACAAAATGCATGTCTAGATAATATTATTGTAAATTTTAGTAATGTCCTGGATTTTGGTACGTCTGTTTCCCAAGGGGTAATCTCAGATCACTTAGCGGTGGAGATAGGTATCGAAATGGTTAAAAATGCCGAAGTAGAAAAGAATGATTATCATCGGCCATTGACAGAGTTAGGAATTAACAACCTGTTTCAGATTTTGGCTGATGCAGATTGGTATTTTGTGAAAGCTGACATAGCAGAAAATGAGAAATGCAATATATTTATGAACTTCCTTTCTCAAAACTACAATCTTTGCTTTCCTCCTAAAAAAAGGCTTTCAATGCAGGTAAAAATGTAAGGTGATACACTCCAGCGCTGGGTGAAATGAGGGAGCGCCTAAAGTTTTTAAGTGATCTCTGCAGAATCTCAGAACTGCCCGAGATAGTCGAAATTAAAAATCAATTTAGACGGAGCTATAGAAGGGCCGTAAATGATGCCAAAATGAGGACAAACTCTGATTTTATCAAAAACGCTCCAAATCAGGTGAGGGCAGCATGGCAAATAACAAATGATAGTAGGGGGGTAAAAAAAAGACAAATTTCAACTAATTTGGATGCAGATGACTTTAACACATTTTTTGCTAACATTGCAAATCGAATTATTCAGAGCATGCCTCAGGCATCACAGATAAAACCTGAACAGTACCTTCAGTCTCTTACTTCTAAGCTTCGCATACCAAATGATGGCTTTTATTTTAGAGAGGTTACTTTTATCGAAGTAAGAGATGCAATAAATGGCATAAAACCAAAAACTAGTAAAGATATCTATGGCTATAGCACAACCCTTTTGAAGAGACTGAAAAATAACTTAATTAGTCCACTAACACACCTAATAAATTCATGTATAAAGGAGGGTACCTACCCTGATGCATTCAAAATGTCCAAGGTAGTCCCAATTCATAAGAAGGGTGACACTGATGACATGAACAACTATAGGCCAATTATTCTTGTGCCTGCCCTGTCTAAGGTCTTCGAACATCTCTTGAAGGCTCAACTAAATTGCTGGCCACTCGAACTTACACATACAGATTTTTAGGCAAAATTTAAAGTTCAATATCTTCAACAGGAATGCAAATTTTTGAACACGTCTGGCAGATTTTAAGAGCTAGTTTTTTTCGGATTAAGCTGCATGACGTATATTTATCGTAGGACCATAGGTTTATTATATAAGGGGTGATCATGCAAAAAATCAAAAAGTTTGTATGAGTGAAATTTCCGCAAAAATTTTTTTTGGTCGTTGCAATACACCAAAACGTATGCTTTATAAGAAATAAATTAAGAGAACTTGAAGTATTCCTACATGATAACACAGTGAAATTTGATGTTCTGTGCCTTACAGAACATTCCATGAAACCTGAAGAAACAAAATACTTAACAGTGGAAAACTACACATTGGGATTTGTGTTTGCAAGAAAACAACATTTACGTGGTGGGGCAATGGTTCTGGTCAGAAATGATTTCATTTCAGCGAGAGAGCGGATATTGTCGAGAAATCATTAGAAATGACATGTGAGCTGGCTGCCATCGAAATGAAACAATATAATCTAGTCATTGTCACTGTTTATCGTCCCCCTGATGGAGATTTTAACTTATTTTAAGGTACAATAAATGTGATTTTAGAAACTCTAACCGTAAGTTTTAGGAATGTAGTAATCATAGGTGATTTCAATGTCCACTTCAACACGAAAAATAGTAGGAAGCTTGATTTCGTTGATATGTTAAATTCATACGGCTTTGCCGAGGAGCAAATTTCTTGTAACACAAGACAAAATGCATGTCTAGATAATATTATTGTAAATTTTAGTAATGTCCTGGATTTTGGTACGTCTGTTTCCCAAGGGGTAATCTCAGATCACTTAGCGGTGGAGATAGGTATCGAAATGGTTAAAAATGCCGAAGTAGAAAAGAATGATTATCATCGGCCATTGACAGAGTTAGGAATTAACAACCTGTTTCAGATTTTGGCTGATGCAGATTGGTATTTTGTGAAAGCTGACATAGCAGAAAATGAGAAATGCAATATATTTATGAACTTCCTTTCTCAAAACTACAATCTTTGCTTTCCTCCTAAAAAAAGGCTTTCAATGCAGGTAAAAATGTAAGGTGATACACTCCAGCGCTGGGTGAAATGAGGGAGCGCCTAAAGTTTTTAAGTGATCTCTGCAGAATCTCAGAACTGCCCGAGATAGTCGAAATTAAAAATCAATTTAGACGGAGCTATAGAAGGGCCGTAAATGATGCCAAAATGAGGACAAACTCTGATTTTATCAAAAACGCTCCAAATCAGGTGAGGGCAGCATGGCAAATAACAAATGATAGTAGGGGGGTAAAAAAAAGACAAATTTCAACTAATTTGGATGCAGATGACTTTAACACATTTTTTGCTAACATTGCAAATCGAATTATTCAGAGCATGCCTCAGGCATCACAGATAAAACCTGAACAGTACCTTCAGTCTCTTACTTCTAAGCTTCGCATACCAAATGATGGCTTTTATTTTAGAGAGGTTACTTTTATCGAAGTAAGAGATGCAATAAATGGCATAAAACCAAAAACTAGTAAAGATATCTATGGCTATAGCACAACCCTTTTGAAGAGACTGAAAAATAACTTAATTAGTCCACTAACACACCTAATAAATTCATGTATAAAGGAGGGTACCTACCCTGATGCATTCAAAATGTCCAAGGTAGTCCCAATTCATAAGAAGGGTGACACTGATGACATGAACAACTATAGGCCAATTATTCTTGTGCCTGCCCTGTCTAAGGTCTTCGAACATCTCTTGAAGGCTCAACTAAATTGCTGGCCACTCGAACTTACACATACAGATTTTTAGGCAAAATTTAAAGTTCAATATCTTCAACAGGAATGCAAATTTTTGAACACGTCTGGCAGATTTTAAGAGCTAGTTTTTTTCGGATTAAGCTGCATGACGTATATTTATCGTAGGACCATAGGTTTATTATATAAGGGGTGATCATGCAAAAAATCAAAAAGTTTGTATGAGTGAAATTTCCGCAAAAATTTTTTTTGGTCGTTGCAATATGGTTCGTTACTAAGGTAACATCAATATCTCTAGACGTTTTTGTCACTTTTTGGATTAAGGCCCTTAGGTCTTGTACACACTACTAAACATAAAAATTGGGGAGCAAAATTTTTAAAATGCTATAACTTGACATTGGATTGACGGTTCTTGATGATTTTGACGGATTTCGAATCCTTATTTCACATAGATTTTCTATAATCTAAGCATTTTATTTGGGGGTTGAAATATACAGGTTGAAATTTACACATTATACCGGGTCGATAATAGACAAAAACGTAGGGTACGACGCGCTCTAAGGTTTGGCATTATTTAAGTTTTTGTAAAAATAAATTCTCACCTCAAGTTGTTTCTGTTTAATGTCCTTCTCCCTGTTCTGTCCAAAACTTTCTCCCCAGTATATTGCCTCAAACAGTCATTCAGTTCTTTGTCTACCCCCATGCCCATATTTATGATCGGCTGTAATTTCTACGCGACGCGTCAATTTCAAAGTAGGGTTTTTTTGGGGATTGCAGGAACCTTTAAATTAGGTTTAGAATTCGAAATTTTGTAAGAATTGACTTTTGGCCGTTGTTAACCAATCTTGTATATTGTAGAATATAATGTAATAAACTTGTTCTTGTGGCTACGTTTTTGTCTGTTATCGACCCGGTATAATGTGTAAATTTCAACCTGTATATTTCAACCCCCAAATAAGATGCTTAGATTATAGAAAATCTGCGTGAAATAAAGATTCGAAATCCGTAAAAATCATCAAGAAGCGTCAATCCAATGTGAAGTTATAGCATTTTAAAAATTTTGCTACCCAAATTTTATGTTTAGTAGTATGTACAAGAACTAAGGGCCTTAATCCAAAAAGTGACAAAAACGTCTAGAGATATTGATGTTACCTTAGTACCGAACCATATTGCAACGACCAAAAATTTTTTTTGCGGAAATTTCACTCATACAAACTTTTTGATTTTTTGCATGACTTCATTGATCATCCCGCATATAATAAACCTATGGTCCTACGATAAACATACGTCATGCAGGTTAATCCGAAAAAAACTAGCTCTTAAAATCTGCAAGACTCGTTCAAAAATTTGCATTCCTGTTGAAAATATTGAACTTTAAATTTTGCCTAAAAATCTCTGTGTGTAAGTTCGAGTGGCCAGCAGTTTATATGCCTATTTTGAAAATAACAATCTATTTGCTGCTAACCAGTTCGGATTTAGGAAAACTAAGTCAACGACGAGTGCTTTACTCACTATATTGGAGTATGTAGTTGGGGGCTTTGAGGAGTGTCAGCACGTGGGGGCGGTCTTGTGTGACCTCTCCAAGGCTTTTGACTGTATATGCCATGACACGCTCTTTCTGAAAATTAAGTATTACGGACTGAGTGATCAGAGTGTGGGATTGCTTTATAGTTATCTGACAGACAGGGTGCAGCGGACCTTCGCTGGGGGGCGGCTCTCTGGGTCGTTGCCGGTGAGGCATGGGGTGCCACAGGGATCCATATTGGGTCCTCTGCTGTTCCTCATTTATATCAATGACATAGGAGATGATAAACTTGTAATTTTTGCTGATGATACAACAGCACTTATGAAGAGTAAGAGTCTGGATTCTCTGTCTATACAAATGCGGGACGCCATTCACAGACTGGAGGAATGGTTCAGTGCAAACAAACTGTCGTTAAATATTAATAAAACGGAGAAAATATGTTTTACTCTTAGAGATGTGGGTCGGGATGGGGGCGCTGGGGACTTGCTGTCAACAGACACGGTTAGGCTGTTGGGAGTTCATCTCGATGGAGCTCTTATCTTTAATAATCATATAGACCAGTTGGCTAGCAAACTATCTAGTACAATATTTCTTCTAAAAAAACTTAAAAAACGGTTGAGGGAAAGGTGTTATTGATGGCCTTTCATGCATTATTTCAGTCTCACTGTAACTATGCCCTGTTAGTCTGGGGTCATGCTGTCCAGGCAACTAGAATTTCTAAACTCCAGAGGCGAGCTGTCCGAGTGTTGGCTGGCTTGGATTTTAGAGCGGAGGTCAGGCAACGATTTGTTCAGCTTGAGATAATGACCTTGCCCTCTCTGTATATTATGGCATGTCTTAATTACATTAAAAGAAATATCAACGACTATAGCGTCCGCAATGACCGTCACGGCCACGATACTAGGTTTAATTGTGATATAAATGTTGATTATCTAAAATTGTCTAAATCATTCATTAGCACAAATTATTATGGACCCAAATTTTTTAATAAGCTCCCTGTACATATAGGAAATAAAGATGATAACTCGTTTGCTAGACCAGTAAAAAGTTATCTGATGGGACAGGCATTTTATAGCATAGACGAATTTTTGAATTCCAGTGTTCAGGTCGCATAGGACTTTCTGGTCTGGGGGCAGTGTTTCTTCGGGGTTGGAGTGGACGTTGAGTCAGATGTGATTGTTTTGATTAGGATCATTTTAAAACTGTTACGTATAGAAAAGATTTTAATGTTTTAAATTTTTAATATGTTGACTAAAAGTGTTTCTGTGTAAACTATGACTGTTATTGTCCAAATAATTTTTGTACTTTATTACTTATGGCGAATGTAAGACTTACCTATGTTGAGAACAGGAATAAATTGATTTGATTTGAAACATCCGACTCCCGGTATATCTTGTAATGTTTGATCCATGAACCTTTGCCAAGCATTAGGCGCAACTTTAATTCCAAAGATTAAACGTTTTACCTTGTATGTACCCTTAGAAGTGCTAATTGCCTGAAGTAAAGAACTGGAAGCAAAGAAATGTGTATCAGGTGTATTTTTAGATGTCTAAAGCATTTGACTGCATAGAGCATGAGATCCTGTTGGAAAAGTTAAATAAGTATAGCATAAGAGGCTTCGCATGGCAGTGGTGTAAATCGTATTTAATGGAAAGAAAACAGATAGTTGAGATATCCTGTGAGGGAACTAAGTACTATTCGGAAGTCAGTTGTATGGATATGGGAGTTCCTCAGGACAGTGTTCTTGGCCCACTAATGTTTATTGTTTTTATCAAAGACATGTTTCAGGATATGACCTCAGAATCATGTAAGATCATTATGCTGATGACACAAATCTTGTCATAACAGCAGGTAATTTATCCGAACTCCCTGAGGAATGCAGCAATATTTTGAATCACATTGAGAGTTGGTTTTCAAAGAATGATCTGGTTTTGAACAAAGATAAATCAAATTTAATGGTTTTTAACCCAAGAGTGGAACCCCAAACCCTAGAAAACATGAACTATGGTATCCAACAAAAGGATTCCACCAAATTTTTAGGAATAATCATAAACCAGACAATGAACTGGCATAAGGAGATTGATTATGTATGTAGTAGGCTTTCTTCGGCAACATACGCCTTGCGGGTAATGAAAAGATACCTAAGCCTCGACGCTTTAAAATCCGTTTATTATGTATATTTCTTCTCGATCTTAAGGTTTGGGATTCCATTCTGGGGATCGGGCGTGGGAGTCGAGAAGGTGTTTAGGATTCAAAAGAGAGCAATAAGGGTAATATTAGGTTTGTCAAAGATGGAATCATGCAGAATGTGATTCAAACAGCTAAATTTATTAACTATGAGTGGTGTATACATTTATGAGCTACTGATGTTCCTCTACAAGCATAAAGAGTATTATGAGCCATTTAGTAAGAGCAATTCTCAGTACGACACAAGAACATTGAACTACAATATTCCAATTCACAGATTGTCTCTATTTAAGAGATCTCCACTTTATACTGGTATCATTTTTTATAACAGGATGCCCAACCACTTAAAGACCTTACTGTGGGGCAGCGTTAATAAATATAAAAAGGCAATTTTTGATTACTTAGTGAAGCTGGAGCTTTACAATACTGAGGAATTCGTACGTTCATGACTGTTGCTTGGTGACGGTTACATGGGTGCACCGGTGAATTGTAGCACGTCTCAATTAATGTTGTATAACTATTGTATTGTTCTGTTTATGATGACTAATGTAATGCTGTAATTTCATTTTAAATTCTGTGTCTTGTAATTTCATATTAAATTATGTGGCTCGTAATTTTATTTTGAATTCTGTGCTTTGTAATTTTATTGTAAATTTTTTCTTTGTGACGCCATTCCTTCATTTTTATTTAACAATATGTGACATCCATGGTAATACAGATAATTTTGAATTTTGAATTTGAATTTGAGTTTGGTATCGTCAACAGGCATATGTAAGTAAGCTTGGTTGATATCTAAAGTATAAAAATAGGCTCCTCCGCTCATTTTTGCAAAAATGTCCTCGATTCTTGGTATAGCATAATTATCATCAAGTAAAAATCTATTCAAGGTAACCTTGTA
Source organism: Philopedon plagiatum (assembly GCA_963971165.1). Lineage (NCBI taxonomy): Eukaryota > Metazoa > Arthropoda > Insecta > Coleoptera > Curculionidae > Philopedon > Philopedon plagiatum. The sequence continues at coordinate 35,623,608 of OZ020194.1, forward strand.
ATCGGCACATAAACGACTGTTTCCATTTTTCTTGACTATAGGTACCACAGGTGTACCCCACTGAGAATATGTAACTTTCTCGATAATATCCGCTTTTTCCAATCGGTCGATTTCTTCCTCAACTCGTTCCTTTAAGGCATAGGGAACTGGTCTTGCTCGAATGAACGTTGGCCTTGCATTTTCTTGAAGTTTTAATGAACATTTGTAATTTTTAATCAATCCAGCTTCTTCCGAAAATAAATCTTTGTATTCCTGTAATAAATGTATAAGCATTCCTTCGTGATCTTCATTAGAAATGTCAGTATTGTTAAGCTGGGACCAATCTGTTTTTATTAATCGTAACCATTCTCTTCCAAAAATAGGAGTAACAACATTGCCAAGAATGAACAATCTTCCAACGACATGTTGACTATTATAATTTATTTTTACATTACATTCTCCTAAGGGTGTAATAATTTCACCAGTATATGTAAGTGTATTGAAGGATTAAAAAATAAGAAGTCTGTGGGGGAGGATGAGATTCCTATTTCCTTACTAAAGAAAGTATCCGAATAATTTCAAAACCAATATCACACATTGTTAATCTTTGCTTCCAGACTGGTGTCTTTCCTTCTAAATTAAAAGTGGCAAATGTGAAACCTATCTATAAAAATAAAGGAGATGCTAGCAATATAGGGAACTACAGACCAATTTCCCTCTTATCTAATATAAGCAAAGTTTTTGAAAAAATAATCTATGAAAGAATAATAAAATTCTTGGATGAGTGTAATGTGATCAACAATTGTCAATTTGGATTCAGAAAGGGTTATTCGACAATTAAAGGAATATATTCAGCATTGGTAAAAATATTGGAATCAGTAAACCAAAACAGACATACTATTGCAGTTTGTCTAGATCTTTCGAAAGCGTTTGACAGTGTTGATCATAGTATACTCATTGGAAAGCTTGAAAAATATGGAATTAGGGGAGTGGCACAAGGTTTAATACGTTCTTATCTGACTGATAGAGTGCAGTGTGTGGTTGAGAAGAATGACAGGGGGGAGACAGTCAAATCGGACATGTGTTTTATAAAGAAAGGGGTACCTCAAGGGTCAATATTGGGCCCACTTCTGTACATTTTGTATACAAATGAAGCTCCTTCAATGGTGAGGGACCATGTGGTGATGTACGCGGACGACACTTCCATTATTATCAGTGAGAGGATGCAGAATGACATGGAGAGGCATCTCGAGGATTCGCTTGGCAGCTTGCAGGCATGGTTTTCAAGTAACAACTTACTGCTGAATGTTGAGAAGACTCAGGTCATACAGTTTGCAGCTAGGGCAAGTAACACCCAAACATATAAGGTGAATAATACTGAGTTGGAGACATCGGCAAAAGTAACATTTTTGGGCATCACAATGGATCAAAGACTTGACTGGAGACCACATGTGGAGAGACTGTCTGGCGAGCTCTCGAGGTATTGTTATGCACTAAGGGTGATTGGGAGTGAGGTGGGAGTGGAGGCTGCTCTGTGCCTCTATCATGCGTGTGTAATGTCCAGAATTCGATATGGTATTATCTTCTGGGGAAATTCTGTGGATGCCGGGAGAGTGCAGATTGTGCAGAAGAGGCTTATAAGAACAATGTTCAAAATACAACCAAGAGATAGTTGTAAACCAGTATTTAGGAACAGTGGGTTGCTTACCGTGACCAATACATACATATTTGAGTCAGTAGAGTTCCTGGCTCAAAATAAATCACTGTTTGAGGGGAGCACTAAAACACATACATACAACACACGAACAAGAAATGACCTTATGCTAGATAAGACAAAATATACCTTTATACAAAAGAATGTACACTTCAACCTTATTAAAATCTGGAACAAAATCCCAGATAGACTTAGATCTGTGCCGCATGAGATGATGTTGAAGAAAATTAAAGTTTTTTTAATTGAGAGCCCGTTTTATTCTGTGAGAGAGTTCTTCAATACTGAAATAGGGTTTTAGCTGTGATTGATGACTTGTTTAAATATTGTATTGTTTTTTTTTTATTTTCATTTATTTACATATAGTGTGAGATGTTGCATAAGTAAAGGTAGAGATTTTAAACCATTGTAGATAGTCTATAAATGACTTTTAATATTTTTTTTTATTAAATTTAATTTTATTGTGTGACACGTTCTACACCTCTAAATGAGGTATATATTGTAAATTTATTTACAGATGGAACAAATAAAGTATTATTATTATTATTATTATAAGTTCTTAATTTGGTAGTTGTCGGCTGTAAACGTACATTTGGACAGATTTTATTAAATAACTTCTCAGAGCATGTTGAAACGGCAGCTCCAGTGTCAACTTCAAATTCACATGGCGAATTTTCAACGCTAATACTAATGAGAATCTTATCTTATAAATTTTTGTTATATGTAGCAGAATTAATGGTAAATATGTCTTCAATATCTTCAACTGTTTCGATCAAATTTGTATTTTTCGAATAATTTATATTTCCCTTTTTAAAAGATACTATATCTAAATGACCCTTTCTTTTGCAAAAACTACACCAAAGGTTTTTACCTAAGCAATCAGTAGCCTTGTGGCTATTTTTACCGCATCGAAAACATTGTTTATTAGTTGGTTTATCTCTAGATGTAGAGGGTTCGTAAGTTGATTTTTCTTGTGATAATCTATGTATATTTTGTGTATTTTGCATGGCTTTTGATTCTGCCTTGGCTGCTTCGATGGCTGAAGCTATTGAAACTGCTTCTTCAAATGACAATACTTTCGTACAACTTGTTTGTAAAAGTTTTTCCCTAGTCTCGTTACATCGAACACCACGTATAAATTGACTTCTTAAATGTGTATTTAAGGTTGACTTTTGACAATTTTCACAAGTAAAATTACAGTAAAAAGTAAGTTGCTTAAGTTCCGCTTGATACTGAGCAATTGATTCTCCCTCGTGTTGTACTCTCATGAGAAATCTATGCTGTTCAGATATCTCACTAGGCCTTGGACAAAGATGGGACCTTAACAAATCAATAAGATATTTGTACTTCTTCGCAGTTGGAAGATTTGGCGCTGTAAGACTAGTGAGAACCTGATAAGTCTTTGGCCCTAAGCAATTAATTAAAATTTGAACACTCTTTTTGTCATTTTCAGGTGTATCATCAGATAAATTACGTAATTCTAGATAATTTTGTAGCCGTTGTAAGTACACTTCAAAGGACTCATTCAATTCATCGTAAGGTTGTAAATAAATACCTCTAGTATCAATTTGGGGCTGATCAGTTCTGTCCATAACTTGATTTATCATACGCCCTTGTTGACTCTGTACATTTTTTAGGGTAGTTACAAGTTCGGATAACAACGCCTCCATTTCCTAATCGTGCTGTTTACCTCGTCGCCAATTTATTGTGTTTGCATAACACAAATAATAATGGAAATGCTAATAATTCAATGAGTAATATTGGTTGACGTATTCATAAATTATATTTGTTTTGACAACTGGCAAAGTACAAGTAGTTATTAAACAGGTAGAAAATAACATTGTTCCTAAATACGTGAGTAAGTGTATATCCAACAATAAAGAAATGGATATAAAAGAAAATGCCAAATTCCTAGGAGTATACATAAATGAACATCTCGATTGGTCTGTGCACATAAAAGGTATTATCAAAAAGTTAAGTGCCATTTGTTATGGCATAAGAGTCATTGGTAAATATATGAATAGAAATTCTTTGAAAATATTGTATTTTGCTAACTTTGAATTGGTTTTGAAATATGGGATAATATTCTGGGGAAGCGACAGTAATATACAAAATGTTTTTATTCAAATCAAATCAAAATCAAATCAAATTGATTTATTCACTAAATATCATATACATGATTTGAGGTTCGTCATCTTGTCAGTCTAATAAATAAAATAAAATAAAACAAAGCAAAATGGTACTCAAAACATTAACAGCCAGATTCTCCAACGCTAATCTGGTCTAATTTGACAACCTAAAGTTTTAAACTGACAAGTGTAAGAATAAGACATCTAAGCTTTATACTATGAACTTATTTCTGAGCTTTTTCGCAAATTTGTCAAGAAAAGGACAATTTTAGTACGTACTTTCAACAATAATAGAACTAAATTCATTACAGCAACTCGTTCCAAGATGAAAATCATTTGAAAAATAAGCAAATCGCTAAAATATCAGAATAATTCACAAGTTTTTAATGACGACTTATTAACAATGACAGGACAAAAACGTGTCAAAACATAACTGATCAACTATAGGATCTTAATTTAAACCAGTACTAAATCTTAAACCTTCTTAGTGAATCTGAACGTTAAGACTTAAAACAATTAAGACAAACTGACACATTAAAATATTTTAATCTACAGGCGTTCCGATTTAGTTAGTCGTTAAGAGAATAAAAGGTGTTATTTACAAGAAAGATTTTTAGTTTTTTCCGAAGGTGCCAGCTGTAGTAGATTCTTTTATTTCCTCAGGCAGTTTGTTGAAGATTCTTATGCAAGCGTAGTGTGGCGATTTTTCGTACAGTGTTGTGGTATGTCTAGGGAATACTAGATCATTAGTAGTGATAGATGATATGTTCTGCGCCCACCCATCGCCCAAAGTTAATGCGCAGGCGTCATCGGCGCGCGCATCTGTCATATGTCATCTGTCATACGTCATCTGTCAACTATCATCTGTCAACTTTCATCTGCCATACAAACCTATGGTCCTACGATAAACATACGTCATGCAGGTTAATCCGAAAAAAACTAGCTCTTAAAATCTGCAAGACTCGTTCAAAAATTTGCATTCCTGTTGAAAATATTGAACTTTAAATTTTGCCTAAAAATCTCTGTGTGTAAGTTCGAGTGGCCAGCAGTTTATATGCCTATTTTGAAAATAACAATCTATTTGCTGCTAACCAGTTCGGATTTAGGAAAACTAAGTCAACGACGAGTGCTTTACTCACTATATTGGAGTATGTAGTTGGGGGCTTTGAGGAGTGTCAGCACGTGGGGGCGGTCTTGTGTGACCTCTCCAAGGCTTTTGACTGTATATGCCATGACACGCTCTTTCTGAAACTTAAGTATTACGGACTGAGTGATCAGAGTGTGGGATTGCTTTATAGTTATCTGACAGACAGGGTGCAGCGGACCTTCGCTGGGGGGCGGCTTCTGGGTCGTTGCCGGTGAGGCATGGGGTGCCACAGGGATCCATATTGGGTCCTCTGCTGTTCCTCATTTATATCAATGACATAGGAGATGATAAACTTGTAATTTTTGCTGATGATACAACAGCACTTATGAAGAGTAAGAGTCTGGATTCTCTGTCTATACAAATGCGGGACGCCATTCACAGACTGGAGGAATGGTTCAGTGCAAACAAACTGTCGTTAAATTTTAATAAAACGGAGAAAATATGTTTTACTCTTAGAGATGTGGGTCGGGATGGGGGCGCTGGGGACTTGCTGTCAACAGGCACGGTTAGGCTGTTGGGAGTTCATCTCGATGGAGCTCTTATCTTTAATAATCATATAGACCAGTTGGCTAGCAAACTATCTAGTACAATATTTCTTCTAAAAAAACTTAAAAAACGGTTGAGGGAAAGGTGTTATTGATGGCCTTTCATGCTTTATTTCAGTCTCACTGTAACTATGCCCTGTTAGTCTGGGGTCATGCTGTCCAGGCAACTAGAATTTCTAAACTCCAGAGGCGAGCTGTCCGAGTGTTGGCTGGCTTGGATTTTAGAGCGGAGGTCAGGCAACGATTTGTTCAGCTTGAGATAATGACCTTGCCCTCTCTGTATATTATGGCATGTCTTAATTACATTAAAAGAAATATCAACGACTATAGCGTCCGCAATGACCGTCACGGCCACGATACTAGGTTTAATTGTGATATAAATGTTGATTATCTAAAATTGTCTAAATCATTCATTAGCACAAATTATTATGGACCCAAATTTTTTAATAAGCTCCCTGTACATATAGGAAATAAAGATGATAACTCGTTTGCTAGACCAGTAAAAAGTTATCTGATGGGACAGGCATTTTATAGCATAGACGAATTTTTGAATTCCAGTGTTCAGGTCGCATAGGACTTTCTGGTCTGGGGGCAGTGTTTCTTCGGGGTTGGAGTGGACGTTGAGTCAGATGTGATTGTTTTGATTAGGATCATTTTAAAACTGTTACGTATAGAAAAGATTTTAATGTTTTAAATTTTTAATATGTTGACTAAAAGTGTTTCTGTGTAAACTATGACTGTTATTGTCCAAATAATTTTTGTACTTTATTACTTATGGCGAATGTAAGACTTACCTATGTTGAGAACAGGAATAAATTGATTTGATTTGAAACATCCGACTCCCGGTATATCTTGTAATGTTTGATCCATGAACCTTTGCCAAGCATTAGGCGCAACTTTAATTCCAAAGATTAAACGTTTTACCTTGTATGTACCCTTAGAAGTGCTAATTGCCTGAAGTAAAGAACTGGAAGCAAAGAAATGTGTATCAGGTGTATTTTTAGATGTCTAAAGCATTTGACTGCATAGAGCATGAGATCCTGTTGGAAAAGTTAAATAAGTATAGCATAAGAGGCTTCGCATGGCAGTGGTGTAAATCGTATTTAATGGAAAGAAAACAGATAGTTGAGATATCCTGTGAGGGAACTAAGTACTATTCGGAAGTCAGTTGTATGGATATGGGAGTTCCTCAGGACAGTGTTCTTGGCCCACTAATGTTTATTGTTTTTATCAAAGACATGTTTCAGGATATGACCTCAGAATCATGTAAGATCATTATGCTGATGAGACAAATCTTGTCATAACAGCAGGTAATTTATCCGAACTCCCTGAGGAATGCAGCAATACTTTGAATCACATTGAGAGTTGGTTTTCAAAGAATGATCTGGTTTTGAACAAAGATAAATCAAATTTAATGGTTTTTAACCCAAGAGTGGAACCCCAAACCCTAGAAAACATGAACTATGGTATCCAACAAAAGGATTCCACCAAATTTTTAGGAATAATCATAAACCAGACAATGAACTGGCATAAGGAGATTGATTATGTATGTAGTAGGCTTTCTTCGGCAACATACGCCTTGCGGGTAATGAAAAGATACCTAAGCCTCGACGCTTTAAAATCCGTTTATTATGTATATTTCTTCTCGATCTTAAGGTTTGGGATTCCATTCTGGGGATCGGGCGTGGGAGTCGAGAAGGTGTTTAGGATTCAAAAGAGAGCAATAAGGGTAATATTAGGTTTGTCAAAGATGGAATCATGCAGAATGTGATTCAAACAGCTAAATTTATTAACTATGAGTGGTGTATACATTTATGAGCTACTGATGTTCCTCTACAAGCATAAAGAGTATTATGAGCCATTTAGTAAGAGCAATTCTCAGTACGACACAAGAACATTGAACTACAATATTCCAATTCACAGATTGTCTCTATTTAAGAGATCTCCACTTTATACTGGTATCATTTTTTATAACAGGATGCCCAACCACTTAAAGACCTTACTGTGGGGCAGCGTTAATAAATATAAAAAGGCAATTTTTGATTACTTAGTGAAGCTGGAGCTTTACAATACTGAGGAATTCGTACGTTCATGACTGTTGCTTGGTGACGGTTACATGGGTGCACCGGTGAATTGTAGCACGTCTCAATTAATGTTGTATAACTATTGTATTGTTCTGTTTATGATGACTAATGTAATGCTGTAATTTCATTTTAAATTCTGTGTCTTGTAATTTCATATTAAATTATGTGGCTCGTAATTTTATTTTGAATTCTGTGCTTTGTAATTTTATTGTAAATTTCTTCTTTGTGACGCCATTCCTTCATTTTTATTTAACAATATGTGACATCCATGGTAATACAGATAATTTTGAATTTTGAATTTGAATTTGAATTTGGTATCGTCAACAGGCATATGTAAGTAAGCTTGGTTGATATCTAAAGTATAAAAATAGGCTCCTCCGCTCATTTTTGCAAAAATGTCCTCGATTCTTGGTATAGCATAATTATCATCAAGTAAAAATCTATTCAAGGTAACCTTGTAATCGGCACATAAACGACTGTTTCCATTTTTCTTGACTATAGGTACCACAGGTGTACCCCACTGAGAATATGTAACTTTCTCGATAATATCCGCTTTTTCCAATCGGTCGATTTCTTCCTCAACTCGTTCCTTTAAGGCATAGGGAACTGGTCTTGCTCGAATGAACGTTGGCCTTGCATTTTCTTGAAGTTTTAATGAACATTTGTAATTTTTAATCAATCCAGCTTCTTCCGAAAATAAATCTTTGTATTCCTGTAATAAATGTATAAGCATTCCTTCGTGATCTTCATTAGAAATGTCAGTATTGTTAAGCTGGGACCAATCTGTTTTTATTAATCGTAACCATTCTCTTCCAAAAATAGGAGTAACAACATTGCCAAGAATGAACAATCTTCCAACGACATGTTGACTATTATAATTTATTTTTACATTACATTCTCCTAAGGGTGTAATAATTTCACCAGTATATGTAAGTGTATTGAAGGATTAAAAAATAAGAAGTCTGTGGGGGAGGATGAGATTCCTATTTCCTTACTAAAGAAAGTATCCGAATAATTTCAAAACCAATATCACACATTGTTAATCTTTGCTTCCAGACTGGTGTCTTTCCTTCTAAATTAAAAGTGGCAAATGTGAAACCTATCTATAAAAATAAAGGAGATGCTAGCAATATAGGGAACTACAGACCAATTTCCCTCTTATCTAATATAAGCAAAGTTTTTGAAAAAATAATCTATGAAAGAATAATAAAATTCTTGGATGAGTGTAATGTGATCAACAATTGTCAATTTGGATTCAGAAAGGGTTATTCGACAATTAAAGGAATATATTCAGCATTGGTAAAAATATTGGAATCAGTAAACCAAAACAGACATACTATTGCAGTTTGTCTAGATCTTTCGAAAGCGTTTGACAGTGTTGATCATAGTATACTCATTGGAAAGCTTGAAAAATATGGAATTATGGGAGTGGCACAAGGTTTAATACGTTCTTATCTGACTGATAGAGTGCAGTGTGTGGTTGAGAAGAATGACAGGGGGGAGACAGTCAAATCGGACATGTGTTTTATAAAGAAAGGGGTACCTCAAGGGTCAATATTGGGCCCACTTCTGTACATTTTGTATACAAATGAAGCTCCTTCAATGGTGAGGGACCATGTGGTGATGTACGCGGACGACACTTCCATTATTATCAGTGAGAGGATGCAGAATGACATGGAGAGGCATCTCGAGGATTCGCTTGGCAGCTTGCAGGCATGGTTTTCAAGTAACAACTTACTGCTGAATGTTGAGAAGACTCAGGTCATACAGTTTGCAGCTAGGGCAAGTAACACCCAAACATATAAGGTGAATAATACTGAGTTGGAGACATCGGCAAAAGTAACATTTTTGGGCATCACAATGGATCAAAGACTTGACTGGAGACCACATGTGGAGAGACTGTCTGGCGAGCTCTCGAGGTATTGTTATGCACTAAGGGTGATTGGGAGTGAGGTGGGAGTGGAGGCTGCTCTGTGCCTCTATCATGCGTGTGTAATGTCCAGAATTCGATATGTTATTATCTTCTGGGGAAATTCTGTGGATGCCGGGAGAGTGCAGATTGTGCAGAAGAGGCTTATAAGAACAATGTTCAAAATACAACCAAGAGATAGTTGTAAACCAGTATTTAGGAACAGTGGGTTGCTTACCGTGACCAATACATACATATTTGAGTCAGTAAAGTTCCTGGCTCAAAATAAATCACTGTTTGAGGGGAGCACTAAAACACATACATACAACACACGAACAAGAAATGACCTTATGCTAGATAAGACAAAATATACCTTTATACAAAAGAATGTACACTTCAACCTTATTAAAATCTCGAACAAAATCCCAGATAGACTTAGATCTGTGCCGCATGAGATGATGTTGAAGAAAATTAAAGTTTTTTTAATTGAGAGCCCGTTTTATTCTGTGAGAGAGTTCTTCAATGCTGAAATAGGGTTTTAGCTGTGATTGATGACTTGTTTAAATATTGTATTGTTTTTTTTTAATTTTCATTTATTTACATATAGTGTGAGATGTTGCATAAGTAAAGGTAGAGATTTTAAACCATTGTAGATAGTCTATAAATGACTTTTAATATTTTTTTTTATTAAATTTAATTTTATTGTGTGACACGTTCTACACCTCTAAATGAGGTATATATTGTAAATTTATTTACAGATGGAACAAATAAAGTATTATTATTATTATTATTATAAGTTCTTAATTTGGTAGTTGTCGGCTGTAAACGTACATTTGGACAGATTTTATTAAATAACTTCTCAGAGCATGTTGAAACGGCAGCTCCAGTGTCAACTTCAAATTCACATGGCGAATTTTCAACGCTAATACTAATGAGAATCTTATCTTATAAATTTTTGTTATATGTAGCAGAATTAATGGTAAATATGTCTTCAATATCTTCAACTGTTTCGATCAAATTTGTATTTTTCGAATAATTTATATTTCCCTTTTTAAAACATACTATATCTAAATGACCCTTTCTTTTGCAAAAACTACACCAAAGGTTTTTACCTAAGCAATCAGTAGCCTTGTGGCTATTTTTACCGCATCGAAAACATTGTTTATTTATTAGTTGGTTTATCTCTAGATGTAGAGGGTTCGTAAGTTGATTTTTCTTGTGATAATCTATGTATATTTTGTGTATTTTGCATGGCTTTTGATTCTGCCTTGGCTGCTTCGATGGCTGAAGCTATTGAAACTGCTTCTTCAAATGACAATACTTTCGTACAACTTGTTTGTAAAAGTTTTTCCCTAGTCTCGTTACATCGAACACCACGTATAAATTGACCTCTTAAATGTGTATTTAAGGTTGACTTTTGACAATTTTCACAAGTAAAATTACAGTAAAAAGTAAGTTGCTTAAGTTCCGCTTGATACTGAGCAATTGATTCTCCCTCGTGTTGTACTCTCATGAGAAATCTATGCTGTTCAGATATCTCACTAGGCCTTGGACAAAGATGGGACCTTAACAAATCAATAAGATATTTGTACTTCTTCGCAGTTGGAAGATTTGGCGCTGTAAGACTACTGAGAACCTGATAAGTCTTTGGCCCTAAGCAATTAATTAAAATTTGAACACTCTTTTTGTCATTTTCAGGTGTATCATCAGATAAATTACGTAATTCTAGATAATTTTGTAGCCGTTGTAAGTACACTTCAAAGGACTCATTCAATTCATCGTAAGGTTGTAAATAAATACCTCTAGTATCAATTTGGGGCTGATCAGTTCTGTCCATAACTTGATTTATCATACGCCCTTGTTGACTCTGTACATTTTTTAGGGTAGTTACAAGTTCGGATAACAACGCCTCCATTTCCTAATCGTGCTGTTTACCTCGTCGCCAATTTATTGTGTTTGCATAACACAAATAATAATGGAAATGCTAATAATTCAATGAGTAATATTGGTTGACGTATTCATAAATTATATTTGTTTTGACAACTGGCAAAGTACAAGTAGTTATTAAACAGGTAGAAAATAACATTGTTCCTAAATACGTGAGTAAGTGTATATCCAACAATAAAGAAATGGATATAAAAGAAAATGCCAAATTCCTAGGAGTATACATAAATGAACATCTCGATTGGTCTGTGCACATAAAAGGTATTATCAAAAAGTTAAGTGCCATTTGTTATGGCATAAGAGTCATTGGTAAATATATGAATAGAAATTCTTTGAAAATATTGTATTTTGCTAACTTTGAATTGGTTTTGAAATATGGGATAATATTCTGGGGAAGCGACAGTAATATACAAAATGTTTTTATTCAAATCAAATCAAAATCAAATCAAATTGATTTATTCACTAAATATCATATACATGATTTGAGGTTCGTCATCTTGTCAGTCTAATAAATAAAATAAAATAAAACAAAGCAAAATGGTACTCAAAACATTAACAGCCAGATTCTCCAACGCTAATCTGGTCTAATTTGACAACCAAAAGTTTTAAACTGACAAGTGTAAGAATAAGACATCTAAGCTTTATACTATGAACTTATTTCTGAGCTTTTTCGCAAATTTGTCAAGAAAAGGACAATTTTAGTACGTACTTTCAACAATAATAGAACTAAATTCATTACAGCAACTCGTTCCAAGATGAAAATCATTTGAAAAATAAGCAAATCGCTAAAATATCAGAATAATTCACAAGTTTTTAATGACGACTTATTAACAATGACAGGACAAAAACGTGTCAAAACATAACTGATCAACTATAGGATCTTAATTTAAACCAGTACTAAATCTTAAACCTTCTTAGTGAATCTGAACGTTAAGACTTAAAACAATTAAGACAAACTGACACATTAAAATATTTTAATCTACAGGCGTTCCGATTTAGTTAGTCGTTAAGAGAACAAAAGGTGTTATTTACAAGAAAGATTTTTAGTTTTTTCCGAAGGTGCCAGCTGTAGTAGATTCTTTTATTTCCTCAGGCAGTTTGTTGAAGATTCTTATGCAAGCGTAGTGTGGCGATTTTTCGTACAGTGTTGTGGTATGTCTAGGGAATACTAGATCATTAGTAGTGATAGATGATATGTTCTGCGCCCACCCATCGCCCAAAGTTAATGCGCAGGCGTCATCGGCGCGCGCATCTGTCATATGTCATCTGTCATACGTCATCTGTCAACTATCATCTGTCAACTTTCATCTGCCATACGTCATCTGTCAGACGTCATCTGTCAACTGTCACACTGTTGGGCGTTAGTTACTTTGGTCTTAACTACTTGGGGCTTGAACTACTCGGGGGGGGGGGGGGGGGGGGCTTTAACTACTTGAGGGGGACACCAACCACTTGGGCACTATCTGTTTAGGCCTGTTTAGGCAAAACTGCATCGGATATGAGTACTACTTCGTAAGAATATTATTAGTATTAAGTATTTCGGGGAAAAATGACGTCAAAAACTTTTTTCTTGATTTTGTCCATGCTGGGATTAGAACCTGGGACCTGCATAGTGGAACAGCAACGCTCTAACCGACCTGGCCATCGGCTTCACATAAAATATTGAGTTCAGAACATATAGACTTGCGGCGGCGGCAGCTAGGCAGGAAAGTGGTTGTTGTTGTTGTTGTTTGTGGAGCGAAGTCACGATGAGAACGATGGGTAAGAAATGTTGGGAAGGAAGAAAACACGTAGTAGTAGGAAAATTATTTATTTAACCACAATAATAGCAGGCTACTGACAAGGAGACGAGAAATACTGTCCCGAGTTTCGAAAAAAGATGGCGTTAGTGTAGAAGTAGCAGTACTAGAAATACTGTTCAGAGTTTCGGAGAAAGATGGCGTTAGTGTAGAAGAATTAGTAATTCATAGAGGCCCTCGCCCCTAAACGATAAGTGTTGGAGAATGAAAATTTTGGTGTTAGACAGAAGTCAGAAAGACCATTAGATATACAGGTTCAAAACCCCCAAAATATTAAGGCCATTTAGGCAATTCTTCTGACGCTGACCAAAAGGGCCTTAAAATTTTTTTGCTTCGATAGGGATGACGGGTAGGAGGAATAAAATATATTCCCCAAATGGCATCGAAATCCGTTGAGCCGTTTAGGCGCTAGAGGGTTACAAAGGTGTTTCATGTATCAGGAGCACAGGAACTGATGACGGAAATAAAAAACTAAATTACGGCTAGCGCTTAAACGGTAAGTGTTGAAGAATTCAAATTTTGGTGTTAGATAGAAGTCAGAAAGACCATGAGATATGCAGGTTCAAAAACTCCCAAAAAGAGTAAGGTCCTTTAGGCAATTACTCTGGCGCTGACCAAAAGTGCCTTAAAATTTTTTTGCTTCGATAGGGACTAAGGGTAGGAGTAACAAAATACATACCCCAAATTTCATCAAAATCCGTTCAGCCGTTTCGGCGCTAGAGAGTTACAAAGTCCAAAAGTTGCGCAGAAACCAAAATGCGTCTTTTTGGTAGTAGCGAGGGTGCGATTCGTGCGCAGTTAGTGAAAAAAGTGACTTCGTCACCCCGGCTGATAAAGATCTCTAACTGAAAGACATTATATTTTATATTTATTTTGACGTAAGATCGAAAATTTGAATTTTTTAAGTTTTCAGGACTGACAAAAAAATTCAATGGTTACAATACAAAATTAGGAGCAAACTAGAAATACTGTTCACAGGTTCGGAGAAAGATGGCGTTAGTGTAGAATTAGGAGTAGTTGGAGTAGTTGGAGTAGGAGGTGTTCAGAGTTTCGGAGAAAGATGGCGTTAGTGTAGAAGTAGGAGTAGTTGGAGTAGTTGGATTAGTAGGACTATGAGCAAGAGTTGGAGATGCAGAATATTCGAGAAAGATTGCATAATCAGTGGAATAGTACTGGACAAAGAGCGCGAAAATAACACAGCACGAGGCAAGGTCAACGCGACCGTTGTTTTCCGTACCGAGCGGTACCATCCGGAGTAAAGTACAATGATCATGCATTTTAATGTAAAGCGCAGATAGTTACGATCAGGTCAGCGGGGAGTGGTAGGAGTTATGAAAATATTGATTTCTAGCAAAGTCACCTAGGCGAGAGCAGCAGTTAGCATCAAGAATTCCTAGAGTGAAGGTGATCGGGAAAAAGTGCGGATCAAAGTGTTGGGAATTAGTTATTCTTAGACAATCAGAGTTTTTCTTTGTGAAGCGAGTGTACTGTGAAATCTGGGTAAGTACCAAGAAGATTTACTTGGTGGCGTATTAGTATGAACGTGTAGAATATTATGAGTACTTGCGTGGAAGATATTACTAGTTTTTTATGTTCAAACTGCAAGTTGAATTGAAAAAATTGACAAAAATTCTTGCTAAGAGGGTGCCTTTAGATTTCAAAAGAAAATAGGATGTACGGGTGTAGATTAAAGACCCCTTTTTCCAAAAAAAAAATAGTTTTTGTGTTCAAACTGCAATTGGAGTGGAAAAAATTTACAAAAATTCATCAGCATAGTGTACCGTTAGAGCTCAAAAGAAAATAGGAAGTACGCGTGTGGATTAAAGCCAAAAATTTTTAAAAAATTTTCCAATTTTTTTGCCAAACACTTTTTCTCTCAAACTCTGTGTTCAAATTGTTTTCCAATTTGTTTGTCCGAAAATTATTTTCCAATCTTAATGTGTTATAGAAAATGTTCGTATGCGAATTCTGCAACTCCTCCTTCACCAGGAAGGACAGCCTCAAACGCCATGGGGACTGCAGACAGTCAGGCAAAGTCTGCGAGACTTGCGGAGTAACTGCCAAGTCTGAGAGAGCTCTACAACACCATCAACGTCAGAAACATGGAGCCCTGAAGAGAAGAGCCGCCGTCGATTCTCCGCAATCTCCCATGGCGCAAAGAGCAAGACTCGATTCGGTAGATGGTAAGTATTTAAATTTGAAATTTCTAGTAACCGAAATAATAAATTTGTCTATATATATATATATATATATATATATATATATATATATATATATATATATATATATATATATATATATATATGTATATATATATATATATATATATATATATATATATATATATATATATATATATATATATATATATATATATATATGTATATATATATATATATATATATATATATATATATATATATATATATATATATATATATATATATATATATATAACTCAGGTACTACTTATTTATTCCTATTTTCAGAACCAACAACATCGTCCACGCAGCATTGCACAATATGCAAACTAGATGTCCCCACGAACCGATGGGGTGGACATCTACGGACCCTGGGACATCGTGAGAAATGCTGCGTGATGCAGGAGGAGGAAGGAGTAGAGCTGATAAGAACATCGTTCAGAAGCCGAATTGCAACGTACCGACTTACTTCAAGCCAGGATCCCACCAACGTAAAGCAGTATCTACAGCAGCTAAAACAAAAATTCGTCAAGTTGGTGGGAGACATCTGCGCAAAGTATGAACAGCTGAAGGTCGGTCTGGAGCTTTTCGGCCGCTTCCTCCTGCAGTCGAACGAGTCAGAGGAGGTGAAGTCCTTCAACACCAAATACCAGCTGGTGAATGGGGCTACGGACTTGGAGGAGCTGTTCCAGCAGTTCATCGCCATCCTAGACCGAAAGCATTCCGAATTTCAGGAAAAGGATAGTGGTGAGTGTAAAACTATTGCAAAAAAAAAACAAATTGAAAACGATTTAATATTTCTCGCTAATTGATATTTCTATTGTTACAGGGTGGACGCTTCAGCAGCTTCTCCACGTAGAATTAGGAATCAACAAGATTCAGCCTCTGAAGCCATCTTCCTACATCCCGCTGCCAAAGGAGATTGAAGCAAAGAAAGCTGTTCTGAACATTCAAAACACTGATCAAAAATGTTTTATGTGGTCAGTCCTAGCCGCCTTGCATCCTTTGGATCGAACTCAACATGCAAATAGAGTCGCGAACTATTTGCCTTTTGAAAACGAGTTGGACTTTACAGGTATGGAATTTCCGATTAAACTTACCGATGTAGCGAAGTTTGAACGACTCAATAATATTTCTATCAACGTATATGGACTGGAGAAACTGTTCGAAGATGGTAAAAATATTATTGAAGTCGTGGGGCCCTTATACTTTACAAATTCTCGTAATAGAGAGCAACATGTAAATTTGTTAGTAAGCAGTGATGATTATGGTAATAGTCATTACTGCTTAATAAGAAGTTTATCTCGCCTGATCTCAAGACAATTATCCTCACGTTGCGGTACAAAGTATTTATGTGATGGTTGTTTATCATATTTTTATTCAGAGCAAAAATTAAAGGCTCATCAAGAACATGATTGCGGGCACGTTTTAGCTAAAGTCCCAACGACAAATTTAAAAAAAAATAAATATGGCGAAGAGATTCCCGAGAATATTTTGAAATTTACAAACTTTGAAAAGAAATTAAAAGTACCTTTCGTTGTTTATGCCGATTTCGAAACTATCCTTGAACCTATCGATACAGAGGAAAATGCTCAGGATCCCGATACGTCATACACTGTGAGAACGCACAAACATGTTCCGTACTCGTTCGGTTACTACATCAAATGTGACTTTGACGATGCTCATTCGATTTACCAAAGTTATAGGGGTCCGGATGCTAACAAAGAATTCGTAAAACGTTTCGAGATTGATTGTAAATCAATCTATAATCGCTTTATGAAGGAAGTAGTACCCATGACACCTATTTCTGCGGAACAAGAGATGGAGCATCAAAATGCTGCGGTGTGTCATATCTGCGAAAAGCCATTTGATGTAGCATTAAACGATCGCGTGCACGACCACGATCACACAAATGGCCAATATCGAGCGGCTGCGCACTCTGTATGTAACCTAAATTACAAAATCCCTCAATTTATACCCATCTTTTTCCATAATATGTCCAACTTTGATTCGCACCTGTTTGTTAAGGAATTGGCTTCTAACGAAGAAAAGCTGGATGTTATCCCCCAAAACAAGGAAAAGTATATATCATTTACTAAACATGTTTTGGTGGATAACATCGAGAACAGGGATGGTAAACAACGACAGGTATTTTTAAAATTACGCTTCCTCGACAGTTTTCGTTTCATGGCCAGCAGTCTAGAGAAACTTAGTCAAAATTTAAAACCTGAACAATGTCGAGAAGTTAGAAAATATTTCGCGGAAGAAAATAAGTTTCAGCTTATTCGACAGAAGGGTGTCTTCCCATATAATTACGTGGATAGTTTCGCAAAATTGAACGATACAAAGCTTCCATCACAGAGACTTTTACAACCAGCTGAAAAAAGAAGATATTAGTAACGAGGAGTACAAGCGTGCTTGGGCTGTATGGAATTTATTTGAATGCCAAACTTTAGGCGAATATTCAGATATTTATTTAAAATCCGACGTATTATTATTAACAGATGTTTTTGAAAGTTTTAGAGACGTGTGCCGTAGCACTTACGGTCTAGATCCTGCGCAGTACTTCACAGCGCCATCTCTTGCGATGGATGCTGCACTCAAGGCCACAGCAATTAGCTTGGAATTACTGACGGATCTAGACATGGTACACTTCTTTAAACACGGTATTCGCGGTGGGGTCAGTCAGTGTAGTGTTAGAAAAGCTTTTGCAAATAATAAATTTATACCTCATTATGACGCTTCCAAACCTACTTCCTACATCATGTATTTGGACGCCACCAATCTATATGGTGCGGCTATGTCACAATATTTACCAACGGGGAATTTTAAGTGGTTGGAGGAGACCGAAATTCAAAGTTTAGATTACAGGAATGTCGCGAACGATTCTAAAACTGGCTATATATTAGAGGTAGATTTAGAATATCCCGAACAGTTACATTATTTACACAACGAACTACCCTTTTGTCCACAATCCATAGCTCCACCGGAATCCAAATTCCAAGACATTAAAAAATTAATTCCAAATTTGTTAAAGAAAGAGAAATATATAATTCATTACCAAAATTTGCGGCAGGCTTTAGATTATGGGCTTAAGCTTACCAAAATTCATCGCGTTATATCTTTTGACCAATCACCGTGGCTAAAGAAATACATTGACCTAAACACAGCGATGCGCAATCAAGCGAGTAATAAGTTTGAAAAGGACTTTTTCAAACTTATGAACAACGCTGTGTTTGGGAAAACGATGGAAAATGTGGAGAAACGGGTAGACGTTAAACTTGTTTCTCATTGGGAAAATATTGGTAGAAGGTTGGGAGCCGAAGCGTTAATCTCGAAAGAAACCGCATTTTAAAGACCGCACTATTTTCAACGAGAACCTGGTAGCTATCCAGATGAAAAAACAAAAAGTCACATATAATAAACCGATTTACGTGGGTTTTAGTATCTTGGAAATATCCAAGACTATTATGTATGACTTTCTGTACGGGTATATTAAGCCAAAATACGGCAACAACGCGGTATTACTCTACACTGACACCGATTCCCTTGTTTTGAAAATTACAACCGAAAATTTCTATAGCGATATGGCACAAAATTTAGATAGATTCGACACGTCTAATTTCTCACAGGAAAATCCACATGATGTTCCTGTAAACCAGTCAATTTTGGGCAAAATGAAAGATGAGTATGCAGGAAAAATCATTTGGGATTTCTACGGTACCGGGGCGAAGGCATATTGTGTAAATGTGGAGGGAAAGTTAACCAAAAAAGCTAAGGGAGTTCCTGACTACGTCACCCAATCCGAACTAACTCTGGACGATTATAGGGAGGCGGTTGACGTAGAAGGAACTCAGATTCATCGTCAGATGAACACTTTCCGTTCGCATTTACACGATATGTATGTCGAACTTAAAAATAAGGTAGCGCTATCACACGCGGACGATAAGCGTTACCTTATTCCCGGCGACTTGGAGAACACGCTTGCTTGGGGTCATAGAGATATTAAAAAGTATAAGGAATCATCGGAAATTCCATGAGCGAAGACTGATCACGGGCAGGTAACTTTACTTGAATCACCTTTGGTAGCTAAATGTATGACTTTAGAGGCTGTGATATTAGATTAGGCATATATGTTATTTATTTTATTATTTATTGTATTCATTTATTTCTACCCTATTTATTGTATTAATTTATTTCACCCTAGTCTACCCTATTTATTTACTTTATATGTATATTTTACCTAAGTTTACCGAAGTTTACCCTAGTTTTTTAGTTTTCTATTATTTGTTTATATGTATATTTTACCCAAGTTTACTCTATTTTTTTTTATTTTTATATTGGTTTGTTTATATGTATATTTTACCCAAGTTTACCCTATTTTTTTTGATTTTTATATTGTTTGTTTATTTTACTATATTTACTATTTATAGACCTCTGTTTGGTCAGATTTTGTGCTTTTTAACTTATTTTACCAAAGTTTACCTTTTTTATTTTTCTATTGTTTATTATTTTACTCTAATTACAGACCACTGTTCGGTCACATTTTGTGTTTTTTTTTTCACTTTTTTTACACTTTAATAAATTTTTGTGTTTATATTGGCGTTTTATTTCCTTAGTTAGAACAAAGAAAAAACAAATTAGCGTTAGACTATTTATTTAGTAACAGTATAATATTCAATATTAAGCTTATACAATTCATAAACATGTTTTGCAAATAGGTGTATTAGCTTCTCGGTCCATCGAAATAGATACTTGTCTGTTGTGGCATCTTCAAACTTGAGACTTCTCTTCTCACCATTGCGATGAAACACTAGCGTGTACTGTCCAATTATCATAAATATATCTACCCAATGGGTATTGAAACAATCAAAAGTGCTTAAAAATTCTTCAAATTCCTCACTAGAGAAAGAAATTTTGCCATAACCAATAGTATCCAAAATTACTTGTTTGCGTTCCTCTTCGGATGTAGTAAAAATGACTGTTATAAAGTCATCAATCTCGTAAACTCGGTTAGGCTTAGTCTTAAGAACTTTCGCTGGAACATCAGGACATCTAGAGGACGATTCAAACACCTTATCCCAGCCGGAAGAGGAGGAGGAGGCCGCCATTGGTGAGTTTAAATGGTAAGTTTCGAAAACAATCTAACCACAGATTTATATTCTTGGTAAAACTTAATGTCTCTTTTCAGCTTGCGTATTTTTTTCAAATGCTCGTCTAATCTAACTGACAAGTCGACTGTCTTTGTCATAAGCTCGAGACTAAATGATCAAATTTCTCAAGGGGGGCCTAATAATATAGGATAAAATTAAACATGTAATACAGTTTAACTTCTTTATTTAGGTAAAAAATCATAAATATATTCATACAAGATTTTGGAATTCTTAGAACTACAAGAACAATATTCTAAACAATGATAAGAACAAGTGGATTTACTTAGCGATAATTTCGGTACATTGACACTGTCTCTAGTAAATTCTAAATTAACAATATCGGGTACGTTCTTAAGATATTTCATCGCGGAAAAAGTTTCCAGTAAGAAGACCCTCTTTACATGTCCCTTCACATATATGACATCAACATCTCGTAGATCGTTGTAGATAAGACGGTAAAGTTCATTGTAATCGGTTTCACCGGAATTGTAGTATAAACCATGTCGGTTCCCATATAGAAACTTTGCTTGCTTCTGACAATCATAGGACAGCTCATAAAACGGCTTTACTGGTTTAAAAAAGATAGTTTTTTATTTGCTTTCCATCGTAAATAGCCAATTCTTTAGCTTGAAATTCTGGAACGCTGAATCCTTGAACGTCAACCACAACAAACTTCATCGTGCTGAGAGGGTTGAATAGTAACTAACTACAACAGATCACGTACTTGACCTGTTAAAGCCTGATACTCAAGCACTCGATCATGAATAATTATACAAAAGGCACGTGACTCAGCCGAGAAGTTTTCGGAACTTTGAAACTCCAACTTAACGTCAATAGTGTTACTCTTGAGGGCTTCATTTTGTTTGGAACAGTCGATAACAAAGAGGGCTCTACTAGCGAAAGCGAGAAAATCCAAAAGCGGCTCCGACCGTTGCTTTCCCAAATAGGTTTTTTGAAAGTCCGTATACATCTGATAGACTTCTGCAAACTGTCTATTGGCAAAGTTTAGGTTTAACGTCTCATAGGGGTAAACTTCAGAATTTAAATGCAACTTAACATCCGTGATGTTTAAATTATCAAAGTAGGTGCAATCAGCTTCAAAGTTATCTTTTCGCTTCTTCATAAAAAAGACAATGACGTATCGGGCTCTCTCAGACATGGTCTTAACGGTCCAAATATCACGCTTTGTTGTTCTCAAAGCAGGCAGTTCATGTAGTTCCCAGTTTCGAAACGGAATATATATCGGCTTGTTCTTTGCAATTTCATCCAAAAGCCTTAATTTCACTGCATCACTCGGGTAAATATGTCTAACTTTCAACTCAACCGTTTTTAAGGTTATTGTTGCTTTCTTAGTACCAGTGGACTTGTAGCAGTTGTCGTCATGACGAGCACGAACTAGTTTAATTTTCTGTTTACCCATTAGTACATTGTGGTAATCGGCAAACACGCCAAACAATATTGAAAGTGGGATGCGAAAATTAAAGTCTTTAGAAGTTTCGTCCAAGGTCTTGACTGTTCCACTAGGCCAATTCCATCCAGCGATGTCTAGAGCACGGCTTTCCTGCTCATTTTTTAAACATAGCATATTTTTAACTGTGCTAACAATGCCAGGATCTCGAATCTTTTCAATGTCCTTACCATTAACTTCATAGGAAATGCTGTCGAAGAGAAATGCTCCAGCATTATTGGTTAGATCGCAAGTACCGGTCTTAGCAGCAGCAGCATCTGCTTCCACCTTAAACGTACCCTCGATGTAGAGTTGAGCTTCACTCATATCCAAAAAGACATCTTGCTGATTGATAACAATCTCGATTTCGTCATTGTTCTTAAAGAAGTTGGTAAAGGGGTGATAAGTGTGCCATTCTTCGCGAATAACCGACTCATCGCTCTTAATCTGATTGAAGATTTGAAGTTTTTCTGACATGGTAGAGGTAATGATTGCTTCTAGACTGCAAATATATTATATTTGAAAACGCGAGTGACCCCTTCGACTTCTGATCACTGAATGACCGGCCAGCTGAGGTAGCAGTGTTTAAATACCTTTTAAAAACTAGAACCATTTCGTCTAAGTTCTAATCGAATTACTACTTCTTCACCTCGAAAATTAAGAGGTCTAGAATCCTGGTCTACTAGCGTGAGAGTAATGTTATAGATGCTTTTTTGGTTCACAGGTAAATAGATTAGATTCATTGGCTCTATATTTATACTGTAGCCGGGGTCAACAGTTGGTGAAAATTCGTACAGAGTATGTGCGGGATTATTTGTGTAATACGAGCCGGAAATGATGTTACACTCTACTCTAATAGTAACAACTTGTATAATATCCACAGGTTGATCTGATTCGTGGAATTTACCAGAATTTAACAGTTGAGGTGAAAATCCTAACAACTTTCCAATACTGTCTTTTGGCTTAAAGTTTATGTCGTAGACACTGGTTAACTCACACTTTAACGTATTGTTATTGGGTTTAAGCGACAAGATGCGATTCCGTCCATCTGCGGAAGCTCTAGGATCTAGGAGCTTACGTTGTAGAAACTGTTCGATATCTTCCAACTCGTAGGACCCTGTTGGTATTTCCAATACTCGCTCCTCCTGATTATTGACAATGTAATAAAACTTGTTTCGTCCCTCTTCTATATTAGGGATTGTGTTCCAAGTGTTTAGCGAAATTAATGCTAACGAGTAATCAAACCTGGAATCGAGCTCTATGGGAGGTACAAAGTATGCTTCAAGTCGGTGAGAGCGACCTTTTAACGTGAATGTCTGTGACATGACTGCGAGCGGTAAGCATCAACACCTGCATTTATAAAGTTTCATTGTAGAGAAATGCTAGAGCAAGATGTCCACAATTTATCATTCCATAATCCTGGTACTGTTCAGAATTAAAATATATTTTAACATTTTTCATGTACTTGACAAATTCCTTGGGTGGTTTCAAGTTGCCAAAACTATCGAAATAAACAACTCGATTACCGTGTTTCTTGTAAGCTACCCAATGTGTTCCGAATCCTGTGTTCCGATCCAAATTAATAACACCACACTCTGTTTTGAGGGGTGCGTTCGGTAAAGTGTCTCGCATAAATACTCCTCTAAAATGCGGTATTTTTAATCGAGTGACGTACGAATTAATATCGTGATCGGATAACGGTTTTTCAGGTAGCTTTATTGGTAGTTTTTTGGCATTTTTCGTAAAAACAATCCATAGCCAGTTTTGTGTTTCTTTAAATACAGACCGCTACCCTTTTTTCCCAATGCAATCACCTCCATTGTGTCGTTGTGTCGTTTCGATTCTTTTAACTTCTCCTTGGCACTTTGAGCGTCATTAACAGCCTTCGCTATCCCCGCGGCGCCTCCGCTCAGTGCTCCGAGGGCGCTAAGTCCTGCAAATATGGGAATAAGTGGTAGAAACCCACCCTGTTTCGGTAATGGTATTATTCGTGGTACGTTGATCCTTTTACGTCCTCCCACCTTCTTGACCGTTACTCGGGCAGCTTTAAGTATTTTACTAAGAGTCCTTTTCTTACTAACATCACCAGTACCCGTATGTCGAAGTTGTTTCTTAAGCAGAGTGACCACTGATGATAGGGGTTTCATCTTCTTCTTCTTGCCAGCACCCAACTTGCGTTTTACCTTCATAGCGTTAGTTACTAACCACGCTGAAGCTTTTTCACCTAAACTGGAATCGTTTGCCTTTACTCGCCCCCAAGCTCGGTTCTCCAACACTCGATCGGCTCGATGTCTTTGTTCCAACTCTTTAGACTTTGCGTATTCGATATCGTGATCGCGACAAGCACTATCCAATTTATTCTTTGGTCGATCACCTCGAGCCAACCGCTCTTGAAGTTTGGTTCCAGGTCCGCAATAGGAATAACCGGGTAAATGAAGCTCGAACGGGAGCTTGTTGATAGCTGTATTTAACACACCTGCACCCTGCAGTCTTCATTCGTAATGAAGCCCTGGGAGGGTATAGAGTAGTATTTATAGAGATGCGTCAAGAGAAACAGAAACTCAAAATCCAAGTTTATAATTGCGATATGAAAAAAGAAAAGTGCCTCAGTAGCAAACATGGTCAACTTTTGCCTTCTACAATTCGAGCGTTAATATGTGGTCCGAGTAATTGTGGCAAAACCAATGTAATGATTAGTCTTTTGATTGATGAAAATGGTTTAAAATTCGAGAATGTGTACGTGTATTCCAACTCTCTGCAGCAAGACAAGTACGACTTTCTTCAACAGGCTATGAAACATTCCCGTTTAGACTATTTCGGCTACAGCGATAATGATGAAGTTCTAGATCCTTCCAGTGCCCGACCTCACTCTGTATTCATATTTGATGACGTAGCATGTGAGAAGCAGGATAAAATACGTAATTATTTTTGTATGGGCCGACATCATGCGATTGATTCATTCTATTTATCGCAAACTTACTCGAAAATACCTAAACAGCTGGTTCGTGACAATGCCAATGTATTAATTTTATTTAAGCAGGACGACTTAAACTTGAAACATATCTACGACGATCACGTTAATACAGACATGACATTCGATGCATTTAAACATATTTGCTCCGAATGTTGGAAGGATCGGTATGGGTTCCTAGTAATGGTGAAAGACAATGATATTGCTAAAGGCCGATATCGTAGCAAGTTTGATACATATATCATACCCTAAACCCTCGAGACTCAGTGTGACACTTGACGTTCTAGAAACTAGATGTGTTAAGTCTCGAGAAACAGGGTCTGGTTAGGAGTTGTTTTAGCTGTTTCCTAGCTATTTTTCCCGAACAGGGTCTGTTTTTTAGCTGTTTTTTCCAGAACAGGGTCTGTTTTTTAGCTGTTTTTTCCAGAACCGGGCCTGTTTTTAGCTGTTTTTCCCGAAACAAGGTCTGTTTTTTAGCTGTTTTTCCAGAACAGGGTCTGTTTTTTTAGTATGTCTACCCCCATGAGCCAGCTCGATAAAGACGTTAAACGTAGGATTATCCAAGCTGCACGAACAATAAGAAAGAAGTATTTAGCATTAAAGTTGGAGCGAGGCGAAGAAGATGTAGCTCTTAATAAATTATTAATACCGATTACCGATCCTCTGAATAAGCTTGTGAGTGCTTCCGCCGCCACTGCAAAATCTAAGAAACGTAAGATTAAAGGGGAACAGAGTGTTGGTGTAAAACCCAAAGTTAAACCACCCATAGTAACTCGAGAAGTGAAACCTCCTGTACAATTTTTAACCGAGGAAACTCACTACGGGGATGATGCTGCTGATGATGATGATGTGTTTGAAGAACCAGCTCAGGTCCTGCGACACAATCATCGCAACACATAAGAAAGAATTTTGAAGATTCTCTTCAAAAATCTGAAGTGTTTGAGACTTTTATCGAGCAGTATCCGACGATTGCTCAAGAATATCTGAAACTATATTGGTCGCACTCTGCCGAAATAGATGCTAACAGCCTGAAATATGATTTGGTGACTGATTCTTGGAGCTTAGGTTCAGAACCGGTTAATTTCTTAAAGAATGGTGATATTCAAGTTGGCCCCCTTACGTATAAAGGAACTCTGGGACTATACGATTTATTGTTTCTCAAGGTTCCCCAATTTAATACCGCTGCCGATGAAGAACAATACAAAGATATTTTAAAGCGAACAGATTTATACTTGAAAGACAATGGTCAGTTGAAAGGTAATAGATCCCACAAATACAATGCCATTGTGAAACCACTAATTTCGAAAGGTTCTACCAGTAAAATTCCTTCGCCCGGGGTTAAAATAGCGACCAGAACGCGGTCTGCGAAATCCGGATCTGTGAAATCCGGATCTGCCTTAATGGAATACAACGAAAAACCCAAAGAATATGTCTACTATGATGACGTAAATGAGCTGGTTGACAGGTTAAAAAAGCTAGACGCTTCCAATCAGGTTGGCAACAATAATAACATGAACGAGATTTGGAGCATTTTGCATGAATTGGAACACCTTGGAGTAATTGAATTCTATAAATAAGTTTGTTAAAGCTGTTATGCCTTAGTACCGAAGTAATCATGAATAAGTTTGGACGTTCCTTGCCCACATCGTCTAATCAGAAAAGAGTGAGTGTTGCAAGCACCCAACTTGATCACTCTTACAAAAGATGGTGATTACAATATTCGAGATCATCGGCTTTGTAACGTCAAATCACCAACAGATGTCGCTGATGCCGTAAATAAAAAGTTTGTAGAGAGTAGGCTAACTTCACTTTCTACTACCATTGATAGATCGCTGAATGATAAAATACAAGTATCCCACTTGGAGATGCTGAGACAAGTAAATATGTTGGAACAAAAAGTAAACAACTCTATCGGCGGTATTGTAAAGCAAATGGAGGCCTTTACAAAAACTAATAAGGATTCTGTAGACTCAGTATCCGACCAACTTAAGCTACTTGACAGCAAATTAAAGAGCGAGACTTTAATTTTGGATACAAACCTGGATCGCCTATCTACCCAATTCAAGGACCTCGAAAAACTCCTAAAAGTTTACACAAATACGACTATTCGAAATGCTCTCAAACCAATCGGTGTTGATATGAAAAAGATTCGTGAAGAACTCTCAAAATTATTACAAACAGTTGATTTGCTAAAGAAAGGATCTTCCCGTCCACCAACTGTCTAAAATGTAGACGTATATAATTCGTTATCTTGCTGCAGAACCTCATTCTTTGGGAAATAATGGCTAAGGGCATTACGAAGGCTAGAGAACAAGTTGTTAAGGAACTACATAAACCAGCTAGAATCAAATTTAAACGTCGCAGATTTATCCAGTATGGTTTAGATGATACGTTTGCCTCCGATCTTGCTCAACTCGATCAGTACGCTCGTGAAAACAAGGGATTAAATACATCTTGGTTGTAATTGATTGTTTTTCAAAATTTCTCTGGACCAGGCCTCTAAAGTCAAAAAATGCTCAGGATGTGACTAATGCCATGGATCATATACTCAAACAGTCTCGAAGGATTCCGAAAAAGCTGGTGACAGATAATGGGAAAGAGTATTACAACGCTAGCTTTCAAAGTCTTATGAAGAAGCATGGCATACATCATTACAGTACATTTAGTATTTTAAAGGCTTCTATTGCTGAACGAGTAATTCGAACGCTCAAAGAACACTTGTTTAAGTTGTTTACCTTGAATGGTAATCATAAATGGATCGACTTGTTGGAACAAGTTACAAATACTTACAACAACACCAAACATCACACAATCCGCATGAAACCGAAGGATGTTAGCAAGAGTAATGAGAAGAAAATATTGGACTCGGTTTATAGTCGTTTAAAGGTTGTGGGAAAGCAAAAATTCAAAGTTGGTGACATTGTTCGCATCAGTAAGGCTAAGCACGTGTTTGAAAAGGGTTATGTACCTAATTGGACCACTGAGTTGTTTAAAGTATCTCAGGTGAAGATTACCAATCCTACAACTTATTTGCTAGAGGATACGAGCGGTCAACCCATTAGTGGCGGATTCTATGAAGAAGAATTGCAAAAAACCAAACAATCTGACGTATTTCTTATTGAACAAGTTTTGCGTAAAAAGGGCAAAAAGATGTATGTCAAATGGCTTGGGTTTGATAAGTCGCATAATAGTTGGATCGATATGGTTAAGGATGTGGTTTAAGTCCGATCTCTGTACAAATAGTCAACATTTTCCGGTTTTCGTCAGTTGAAATCATGCCGTATTGCAAGGAGTGTAATACTGAAATTTTATCTCGTAGAGCTCATAACCGTACCACAAAACATAAGCAGCAATGTAGTGAGACCTTGTACTCTCATGTAAAATTAGTTCGAACTGCTTTTAAAAACCGCATACTAACTTATCAGCTGACAAGTGACTTACATTCGACTGATGTTAAGCAATATTTAGAAGATCTCAAAGATACGGTTATTACTCTACTCACTGATCCTTTAAAGACTTATCCCCAGCTTAAAGTTAATATGGAGCTATATGGTCGTTATCTGTTGGCATCCACACAAGAACAAGACATAAAATCTTTTAATACAAAATTTAGTGTTATTTCTCCCAGCACTAATTTGGAGGACTTTTACAGCGAATATCAGATCTCTCTAGTGAAAAAAGCTTCCGAATTTACCGAGATGGGAAGCGGATGGGCGTTATCCAAACTGCTGTTTCTCGAACTTAACATCAATAAATGTGGACTGGGGGTATAGTTTCCTCTACACTCATACTAATCCTAATGCGTTGGTTGACGTCACTATTTTAGTGCGAACCATGGCTAGTAAAAGTTGTACCGCTGCTGCTGTTGCTCCAGAGGTTCCAGAAGAAGAAGAAGACGATAGTTCCCAAAGCTCATTCCCCTATTGGACTTATCTAGACAGTATGATTCTCCGAAGTAATAGAGAAATTCGCAAGGAGAATAAACTCTTGGGTGAATTTTACCATACTACTGGTAATTTTACAGAAATTGTGGGCCTCAGTGTTGCCAGGGGGATGATACCAAGTGTTAAACTAGTTCCCAGAACGCCTGAACATCAACCAGTCTCCCTCAGTCATTCTGATTGGATCGAGTTTTTGGAGATCATTGACAAGATGTTTGAAGATATTGATGGAAGTATGACAACAACGCTGACGTCGTTATCGGAAAATTTTACCGTATCCAGTGCTATTCTTTTAAAGGAGCGAATATTTCGACTTGGAAGCAATGATGTAACTTTAACGTTTTCTTGTAATGATATAAATTCTATTGTTAGCATTAAGCATTTAATTAACTATAGATTAGAATTAGTTAAACGTTTACAATTTAGAACCTATTATGATGATACTTTACAGTATGCTCAATGTTTTGTTGATATTAAGGAAAACTTTTTTCAAATTGTAACCAATCTGTGTAACTTAAACCCGTCTGAACAAAGTTATTACATGCTGGAATTATTGCATTACAACCAGCAAAAATTGTTAGATGACTTTGATAAACTGTATATGTATACTGATGATTCATAATACTAATAAATAGTTTAAAGCTCAAGGTTCTTTTCTTTCTCCTTCTCTCTCTCTCTCTCTCTCTCTCTCTCTCCTTTCCTCCTGCCCCTCTCTGTTTCTGCTATCACTAATAAATACAGCTCGATTCTAGCAGAGATTTCATAGTTGTTTCAGCATTCGTTGCATACAGTTATAACCTGTCGAGACCTGTCGTGTGTGTTGATACCTATTTAGCAACATTCTACAATGAGTATTTCCAAGCAAACAGCGGAACTTAACGCTCGTATTAACAGTGATGTTGTGAACTTTCCCGAATGCAGAAAACTTTCCACTCTACCTATAGGAGTAGCGTATCCTATTCAAAAACTGAAATTTGTAACAACACGTTATGGGAGAGCTCTTGTTGCGACATTGATTGACTTAGCCTAGGAGGATGTACTATTTCAAACATACTTACCGCAACGGATAGCTGAAACTATGTCGCAGGATCTGGTTGACAACATGAATCGATCGAGTGCCCAGTATACTCTAGCATATTTGGGGAAAAGCTTGACTGCTGCTGCTGGTGGTAACCCTCGCACCCTAATCCAGTTTGAATGCTTGGAATAAACCTGTTTCAAGAGATATTGATGATGGTGGTGGTGGTGGTATATCTTACCTTACTTAAAGCCCTTCCGTACTGTAAACTGTTTAGAAGTTAGTTTAACACCGTCGTCGTCGCTGCTACCTTCGAGTCTAACCAGTGTGCAAGATGTCTCAAGAACGTCAGGAAGTTTGCATCGATCTTCAAGGTTACCCTTTAGCCAGTGGGTTTATACCGAAGGAGTTGGCTGTATATGATGGCGTACGATTTTGCAGCTTTCTCTTCAAACCTCCGTATGGCAGGAAATTTTTGAAACCCGAAGATCTCAAGATAGTAGAACATTTGGAGGAAAAATACCATGGACTAATGTGGGAGTCTGGCTGTTTGGACTTAAACCAATTTGAAAGTGTTTTACGTGATATCCGTCTTCAGTATGACTCTCCTAAATTTCTGGTTAAGGGCGATTTAAAGGCAACTTGTTTAAAACAGATTTTTGATTCTTCCCTTATATTTAGTATTCCTTTAAAGACTGAACCTAAATTAAGTAAATATAAAAAAGTTGTAGAATGTTTTCACCATAAGGACTTTAATGTTTGGCATTGTGCCTGTAATAATGTCAAGTTATTGTATAATTTCCGACATTGTTTTTTAAATGACATGGAATAAAAGTATATAACATATTTTGTTTGTTTTCTTTCTTAGTATAGATCGATTAGTCTAAGTAGAAAGACGTAAAATGGCTAGCCGCAGTGCAGATTGTACTGATTGCTTAGACGACGGTATTGCCGTTATTCGTACTTTTGAAGAAAGACTGATTACGTTTGCAAATTGGACTAATAAAGTTAGTCCTAAAGACTTAGCACAGGCTGGTTTTTATTACACCCAACGATTAGACATCGTTAAATGTGCATTTTGTCATTGCGAGTTTACTGATTGGAAGGAAGGAGATGATCCGTTAGCCGATCACTATAAGTACTCTCCGCATTGTCGACTAGCTAAAGTATTGTGGAAGTGCCGCCCACAGAAAAAGAAAGCCCCGCCGCGAAGCTTGAAAAAGAGACAACCAGAACCGCTCCGAACTCTCCATGTTGGTTCTCTGTTCTTACTACCGCTGTTAGTGTTATTAGCCAGTGGACTGATGCACCTCTATGATATTATAAATCTCCATTCTTCAACGCTTTAGCTCATTTTAACGTTGGCTATGGCTCTGTTAAGTTCGTCCTTCATTCTGCTGGTTGCAGTAGTACACAACGTCTTCTACGTATATCGACCTTTAAATGTTAAAAAAGCTTCTGTTTTGTTCGATTTTGGAGATTGTAACGCTAGCAGACCATGGATTTTGATGGATTTCAACCCGCAGAACGCTGACCACATGTCTGTATTCTCCGCCACGATACCGCCATCAAACAGCAGCAGCAGCAGCTCTTTTCGCTACAAGGTTCACTTTCTCTTTCAAGATTCGACGATTGGTGAAACAGGATGGCTGACGTTCCATAGCGAGTGCAAGAATGAGACCGCATCTCCACCTGTTACTCCTACTACTCCTCCTACTACTCCAACTACTCCTAATTCTACACTAACGCCATCTTTCTCCGAAACTATGAACAGTATTTCTAGTTTACTTGTATTCGTAGCAGTAACCTGTTTAATATTATTAACTAATTTTGTCTATAAAGTTGTTAAATATCGATATATCTTGTGGCTAAATAAATAATTTTCCTACGACTACTACGTGTTTTCTTCCTTCCCAACATTTCTTACCCATCGTTCTCATCGTGACTTCGCTCCACAAACAACAACAACAACAACAACCACTTTCCTGCCTAGCTGCCGCCGCCGCAAGTCTATATGTTCTGAACTCAATATTTTATGTGAAGCCGATGGCCAGGTCGGTTAGAGCGTTGCTGTTCCACTATGCAGGTCCCAGGTTCTAATCCCAGCATGGACAAAATCAAGAAAAAAGTTTTTGACGTCATTTTTCCCCGAAATACTTAATACTAATAATATTCTTACGAAGTAGTACTCATATCCGATGCAGTTAGGGCCTAAACAGATAGTGCTCAAGTGGTTGGTGTCCCCCTCAAGTAGTTAAAGCCCCCCCCCCCCCGAGTAGTTCAAGCCCCAAGTAG
Organism: Philopedon plagiatum; assembly: GCA_963971165.1. NCBI lineage: Eukaryota > Metazoa > Arthropoda > Insecta > Coleoptera > Curculionidae > Philopedon > Philopedon plagiatum. The sequence goes on from OZ020194.1 coordinate 35,655,881, forward strand.
TTAAGACCAAAGTAACTAACGCCCAACAGTGTGACAGTTGACAGATGACGTCTGACAGATGACAGATGACGTATGGCAGATGAAAGTTGACAGATGACGTATGACAGATGACGTATGACAGATGACATATGACAGATGCGCGCGCCGATGACGCCTGCGCATTAACTTTGGGCGATGGGTGGGCGCAGAACATATCATCTATCACTACTATCATTCTATAATATAAATATAAAAAAGGAGACTCATCATTGCCTGAAAACTATAGACCTATCTCCCTTCTGTCAGTGATATCAAAGATTTTTGAGAAATGCATGTCTAACAGAATAGCTCTTTACTTTGAGCGGAACGGATATTTCACTGATTCTCAGTTTGGTTTTCGGAAGAATAGAGGGACCGTCATGGGCATTATGGACCTTGTGGGGCGAATACAGAAATCCTTTGATGATCTAGAGTTTAGCGCTGGGCTGTTTTGTGATCTAAGCAAGGCGTTCGATTGCGTATCTCATGAGATCCTTCTGCGAAAATTTGAGTCATATCACTTTACATCCGGGAGCGTCGGGCTGCTAAGATCGTACCTCTCCGACAGAAGTCAGGTGGTGAGGACTGCTGGGGTATCATCGGCGAAGAGTAGGGTAACTACTGGTGTGCCACAAGGATCGGTTTTAGGACCGATCTTATTCTTAATTTATATTAATGACCTGCCATCATATATTGATAAAAACACAAAATGCACACTCTTCGCTGATGATACTACAGTATCATTTGCCGCATCTTCCCTTGAGGATGCTGTGGAGGGGTTGACATGCATGCAGGAGAGAGTGGAGACATGGTTTAGTGCGAACAAGCTGCTCCTAAATAAAGATAAAACCCAGAAAGTTGTCTTTTCTATGAGAAATACTGAAAATATGAATGAAAATGTTCCACCGATCAAATTTTTGGGAGTACAACTGGATCCCAGATTACTGTGGGATGTGCATATTGATTCCCTTGCCAAAAAACTCGGAAGCAGCGTGTTCGCGCTTCGCAGCCTTGCTCCGTGTGTTTCCGGGGAGGTGCTAAGGATGTCATATTTTGGCACTTTCCATTCGAGCATATCGTATGCTGTCCTTGTATTGGGTCATGTTGCCCAGAGCCGAAGAATCTTTGCATTACAACGCAGAGTAGTGAGGATCATTGCAGGCTTGGGCTATAAGGACTGCTGCAGGTCGGCATTTAGGCACTTGAAGATACTAACATTGCCATGTGTGTACATCTTGAAGTCTCTTGTTCTTAAAGAGGAATAGAGACCATTGCAGGACCTTCCGTGATGTGCATCACTATGATACTAAGCATCGTGATGATTTTGTCACTCAGTATTGTCGACTGAAGAGGTGTCAGGATAGCCCAGGGTACTTGGCTGTTAAAATGTTTAATAAAATCCCAGTTTCACTGCGAGACTTACCAACCACACATTTTAAAAATAAAATTAACAAAATTCTTTTGAGCCATTGCTTTTATTCACTTGAGGAATTCTTTGATTCTACAATAGAATTTTAATGTATCTCTTAATGCAGTATTTTAATGTGTATTTGTCCTACAGTATTTTAATGTGTATTTTGTCCGACAATATTTTAATATGTATCTTGACTAGATGTAATGTAGTGTTCTTATTATCTTTTAATTTTATTTATATTACTATTGTGACGTATGTAAGTACAGATATTGTATCATAACATGAATAAATTATCTATCTATCTATCTATCTATCTATCATCTATCTATCATTCGCATTCCTTGTGTGATAGTTGTGATTGTCTCTGTTTTTCTGAAATTCATTTCTGCTTTTATAGACATAGGTTGAACCCTTAAGAATGTATATTGAAGGGACAGTGAGGATTTTGTTATTCTTAAAGATGTCCCTACATGTCTGTATTTGCTTCAATCCGAAGATGAGTCTTATTATGCGTTTCTGTGCAACGAATATTCGGTTTATATTAACTGCTTGTCCCCAGAGTAAAATATTATAGCTCAGATGCGGATAGGCTAATGCATAGTAACTGGTTAGAAGTTAGAAGAGTGGTGATAGGAACTGTTTGTCTTAGTTTTAGCATGGCGTAGTAGGCTTGGGCTAATTTTGAGCATACATGATCCAGCTGGGGCTCCCATGATAGTCTGGAGTCAAGGTAAGTGCCAAGGAATTTTGTTGCGGGTGCTGCTTGGTTAAGCTGAATCTTAGGAGAAGTTTTGTAGAAATGAACGTGCACCGTTTTATCTTGGTTTAGTATAAGTTGATTCGAAAAGCACCAGCTATTCATTTTTTCGGCTACTTCCTGTATTTTTTTATGTGCTTCATTTTCGTCTTTTGCAGATATGATAACTGTGGTGTCGTCAGCAAACTTAATAGTAATTCGATTTTGTTTTTGTGACGTCATTTCATTTCTTGTACTTTGTATTAAGTTTTGAAATAAAGATTATTATTATTATTATTATTATTATTATTATTATTACCCACATTAAGCACAGTATATCTGGTAAATGTACACTACATTGATAAATAAATAAATTCCCTTGTACATAAAATATCACAAAATAAATTTGGGAAAATGTAAACAAACCTGTCATAACCGTTTACAATTACCCCACTGAATGATTATGTTAATGTGAAGTAACCACTTCTGGAAAACTACTGATTATTTTTAAAAAATATACACTGATTATAACACATCAAAGTAAAGCAAAATATAAACCCAATAGCCTGAATGCTACTAAATATGCTATAGTGGGTGTGTTCAAGCGATAATTCAAAATCTTCTACTGCACAAAATTCTATAACATATAGATTTTTACATTGTTTCAAAAATTATACCAAATTTAAAAACAAAAACACAAAAGGAAAAATCAGGGTAATTATTCGGATTACCGGAAACTAGGGTTGCCACCTGTCCTTTTCTGGAAAGGACAGTCCTTTTTTAAAGAGTTTTGTCCTTTCTGCTTTTTTTAGCTTAAAATGTCCTTTTTAACGCCCAAACTGATGTTCGGACGAAATTGCTAGCGCATTTTCGCAGTTAAAATAATTTCTAAAATTAAAAGTGAGTTTCAAACGTTTACGTGGTATTCTGACACTGCTGAGAGCATTATTCGTCTTTCGCGTCGATGGACGTTGCGTGCGTTTCGCCTGAAGTCCATCAACCCCATCATCAAAACGAAGAGAGAAGAGAACAAAACAAACATAACCACAACCTATAATCGAAGAACGATTTTTTCTGTTTTTGGCATTAATTGGCGAGATGAAAGAAACAGGTGCATAGTTACTTTAAATAAAGCTGAACTTTTGATTTTACTGTTAATTTTGAGGATACCTGTAACGAATTATTATACGATAAAGAATGACAAAAATAATATTATAAGCTGGAAAATCAAATGAAAAATATAGATTTAAGTTTCAAAAATAAATATTTATTTAAAAAAATATATGTATATTATTTTCCCCAAATGGAAACTCAAAAATACAGTTTTTGATAAAATGGTGAAAGCGAATTTTCCCTCCTTTTCCAAAGTCCTTTTTCCCAATTCTAAAAAGGTGGCAACCCTACCGGAAACACCGAATTTTTTCATGAAATTTTGCACAGACCCTAATTTTGGGTCGTAGAACACGAATCCGAAGTCAGCTTTTGGCGGTCTCGAATGGTTTTTCCAAAAAAAAAAATTTTAACTTTTAGGTTAGGTTTTTCAATGAATTTCTTTAAATTTCGGCACTTTTACTTTTTAAACACATCTATACAAGTCATTACACACTATTTTTCTGAACCATATTTAGGCAAATTTATGTAAAAACACATTAAAAAAAGCAGAGAAAATATCAAAAAACTGTAAGAAAATAAACACGCAAATCGTGGTATACATTCTCGATATTTCTGATTGAAAGACGCGATGTTGCCAAATTTACAAATCGCTTATCCCACAAATTTTAACAGTTGGACAAAATCTGTGCAAAAAGTTGTATACACCCAAGCAAACCTGAGCAAAAAGGTGGTCAGGTTTGCTCAGTTTTGATTGATATAGATACATATATATCTATATCAATGAAAACTGAGCAAACCTGACCACCTTTTTGCTCACCCAACCTGAGCAAAAAGGTACGCAAACATACGCAAGTACCCTCTTCTGTGACCTAAGCAAAGCATTTGACTGTGTCTCTCACGATCTGCTATTAAGAAAACTACATCGATATAACTTCCATGACTCTGGTTTGTCTTTGATCGAGAGTTATCTCAGGGGTAGGACCAAGAAAGTCAGTTTTAATGGGGTTGAGTCGGCGGGGGGTGGTGTGACTGTGGGTATACCTCAGGGGTCAGTCTTGGGACCACTCCTCCTTTTGATCTATATTAATGATCTTCCTGGGCACGATCCTTCATCACGTTACACTCTGTTTGCCGATGATACTACCATAACTAACACTCATACTGATTTAGAGAAGGTGAGAGCAAGATCGGGTGAGGCACAGGAAAGAGCGGGGGCTTGGTTCAGTTCTAACTTACTCTTTCTAAATGTGGACAAAACTCAGTCAATGATTTTTTCAACCCGTGGCATGCCGGAGACAGACTCGAAAACCACAGCAAAATTTCTGGGTGTTCACCTGGACTGCAGGCTCCTTTGGGACACGCACACGGATCGGCTTACTAAAAAACTTAGCAAGAACATCTATGTGCTACGTAATCTGAACGAGTGTGTGTCTCAGACCGTTCTTCGGCAGGCGTATTTCTCTCTCTGTCACTCGCACCTAACGTATGCGATAGTCGCTTGGGGACATGCTGCGGAGGCAGGGGGGGGGGGGGGTTTCGCTTCCAGAGGAGGGCAGTAAGAGTGGTGGCAGGTTTGGGATATAGAGATGACTGTAGGGAAGCCTTTAAACAAAATAAAATATTAACATTACCATCGCTTTTCATCCTGTTATATTAAAACTAACATCGCACTGTATACAAGACACGACTCCATACACAACCATGAAACACGTAATAAACACAATCTCATGCTTAACTGTTGCAGGCTGAAACGCTGCCAAAATGGCCCTGGCCATTTGGGTATTCATTTTTATAACAAATTGCCAGAGGGGATAAGGGAACTGCCTATAGCTGCTTTTAGAACGAGGGTCAAATCTTTTCTCATCAGTGGCGCATTTTTCTCAGTGAATGAGTTTTTAAATAGTGTTTGGTAGCGCCATAAATTTTGTGTATTGCTTTTAGAAACTTTTAAATGTTATTGTCTTGTAATGTATATCTATTTGACATCTTAAGACTTAAGGCTGTTTTTAATGATCGGACTGTGATCTGGATGTTTTTTATTTAACTATAATGTTCTGTCTAGATTTGTAACTTGTATTTAAATGTAATTATCTATGACGTGTGTAAGTACTTATTTGTATATTGACATCAATAAAGAATTTGAATTTGAAAAAAAAATTTGAATGTGTTAACAACTGGCATAGACCAATTCTTTCCAAGGACAAAAAGAAAAACAACGTACAAACAAAAAAATATAGATTGGTATAATAATGATCTAAAAAATATGAGAGAAACTCTAAAGTTTCTACAAGAACTTTACAAAAACAAACCTTCCAATAATTTACAGGAATATATTAAAACATTTAAAAAAGAATATAGGCAAAATATTCGAACGGCAAAAAAAATGGTTATTCTGATTACATATTGAGGTCCTCTAAAATTGTCAAAGCATCTTGGGATGTAGTAAATAATGTTAGGGGCGGTAACATCACCACAGGGGGCGAGGGCCTGTCACCCGATGAATTTAACACCTATTTTGCAAATATAGCTCAGGATACACTATCAAAGATCACTCCTACGGGGATGGAACCAAGAGATTACGTGGATGCTTCGGATTTTAGGGTGATGACTACATTTAAGTTCCATGAGGTAAGTTACAACCAAGTAAGGGATGCTATTGATGCGCTCAAAAACAAAAAAGTAAAGACATCTATGATATGAGTGTATCTATGTTGAAATCCTTCAAAGATCTGTTGATCTCGCCACTCACGGGACTGATTAATCAGTGCATAGGGAATGGTGTTTTTCCAACCTGTCTGAAAGGAGCCAAGGTGGTGCCAGTATTCAAAAAAGGGGATAAAAACAACCTATCTAACTACCGACCCATCGCACTGGTTCCAATGCTATCAAAAGTTTTTGAATACTTACTTAAAAAACAATTGTGCACCTATTTTGAGGAAAATAACTTGTTCACAGGCAGTTAGTATGGCTTCAGGTCTCGGAGGTCTACATCATTGGCTGTTATGGATCTCCTGGAGTTTGTGGCGGATGCTTTTGAGAGGGGACACTATGTCAATGCTGCATGCTGTGACCTCTCAAAGGCTTTCGACTGCGTATCTCATGAGATATTGTTGGACAAATTGAGATGGTATGGTGTAGAAGATATGAGTGTAAATTTGATTGGCTCATATTTGGAGGGGAGAACTCAGAAGACTGTGCATGGTGGCAGGATGTCCGATGCCTGGGCGACAGTACAGCATGGTGTGCCGCAGGGCTCTGTCCTGGGGCCTTTGTTGTTTCTCATCTACGTTAATGACATCAATATGGCAGTGCCAGGGGCGAAAATCTTGCAGTTTGCAGATGATACGTCGGTGGCAGGAAGTGGAGAGAATCGAGAAAGTCTGAGTGAAATTATGAATGAGCGTGTGAAAGACTTAAGTACTTTTTTTTGTTTTATTGATAATAGCAAACTTTTATTGTCTTATACAATTTCCAAGAAAATATCCGAAAAACATCAAAAACATAAATCAGATAACCAAAATATAAGTCAAACAACACCAAAACTAACAAACCAAAAAAAGAAAATTTGCACAACATTGCAATTTGTTATTCGCTCCTAAACAGCGAAACGCTGGTAATGGAGCAATATACATTCTGATTTGAACCAACAAAGCACAAATAAACAAATGTACAATACTACACTTTCACCGAAAAACTATACAAAATCATAAATCACTCAGAAACAAAGGTTTACGTTTACAAGTAAAACACTAGCTTATACATTCAATGAAAAAGAATTTTATAAATAATAATTGAACTTATGGTACCTATTTTAATCAACATCACATCTTTATTGTTGCCTAAAAATACACTCTTGAATTAAGGAACTCTTTAAGTTCAATTATAAATAATTTAAATGTTGGTGCTTGTCTAACATTAATTGGTACATTGTTAAACATCAGTGTTGCTCTGATAAGTGGATTATGAAGCGCTTTATCTGTTCTTATGCTGCCAACATGTAAATCATGATTTCCCCTTGTACTGTACCCATAAAGTTCACTGTTTGTTGTTAATTTAGAATTACACTTGAAATTGCATTTTAAAACTTTATAAATATGTTTGCATTGTTCCAACTCAAGCACATATCGTATTGGCTGCAGTGAAAAAAGTGAATACAACAACTCTGAGGATGCTCGATAATGCATCTGGAAAAGGATTTTAATAGCCCTATTTTGGAGTACCTGCACTCTCTTAAAGCAAGTCATACCACATGCTCCCCAAATTATTATCAGGTATCTCAAGTTTGACAAAATGTAGGCATTGTAAATTGCATAACGATTCGCGGTATTTAAATATTTTGTACATCTATGCAGTGCTCCCAACATGGGAATGATTTTTTAACCAAACTATCTATATGACTACTCCAATTCAGTTTGTCATCAAGTATAAGGCCTAGGTATTTTGTGGTGTGAACTTGAGATATCTGCATGTTGTTTATATTTATATTAAAGCCATATTGTTCTGTATTTTTTTGTTGAAACACCAAATATACAGTTTTTTCCGCATTTAGTTTTAATTTGTTATGTAATAACCATTTAGAATATTGAAATAAATCATCATTTACTGTTTGTTCAAGAGTTTGCAAGTTGGATCCACTATAAAAAAACACAGTGTCGTTGAAGTAGCGGCCCATCAGGCCAGCCTGCTTCAATGACAAAACATGAATTATATACAATAATGGCCCCAAGACAGAGCCCTGTGGCACTCCACAGTTGTTCAAAATTTTATTACTTTCGATACCATCCACTGTAACAAACTGAGGTCGATCTTTCAAAAACGAAGCAATAATTGAATGCATTTCCCCCCGAATACCCATAGCCCATAGTTTATTTAATAGTATCGAGTGGTCCACCACATTGAATGCTTTTTTCAGATCAATGAATACCGCAATAACATATTTTTTTTCATCCAGTGCTGATGCTACACAATTCACAAAATCTGTTACAGCACAAAGAGTGTTACTATCCCTCAAAAAACCATACTGATACATGTCAAAACCAATATATTTGTTTATAAATTGAATTAACCTAACCTTCAGTAAAGACTCAATGACCTTAGAAAAAGCACACACAACCGTAATTGGTCTGTAATTTTGCATATTGGTTGCATCACCATTTTTATGTATGGGAGCAACTTTTCCTAGTTTTAATGTTTCTGGAAATATTCCTGTTACAAGTACATTGTTAACCAGCCTTGTTAAGATTGGTAACAATGGCTCACAGATGATGATTAGATCCTTTACGCTCACATTATCAAAACCTGCAGCTGAATTTCTATTTAGATTAGTCAGAATATAAATTTCTTCCTGGGTTGTTTCTTTTAAGTAAAGAGTGCTCTCAGATTCAAGTTCTCTAAAATTTATGCTATCCTTCACCTGTGTATATTCCCTATTAACCGACTGTACAATTGATCCACCCACGCTTGTAAAGTATTTATCGAATTCATTTGCGATTACTGTTGGATCAGAGCAGAGCAAACCATTTAATTCTAAAGAGCTTACGACATCCTTTTTTTTTGTTTTTATTTATCAAAGAATTTATGACTTTCCACTGTTTTCTGGGATCGTTTCCTGCATTAGACCATTTATTAGCAAAAAATGATGCCTTCTGCTTGCGTATTTCACAGTTAAATTTGTTTTTTAAACTTTTAAATTCGTCCTCAATATTTTTACTATGATTATTGGTAGCTTTAAGTTCTTTTAGTGATTTATACTTTTTATCCCGTTCCCTTATTAATTGTAAAATATCATAGGTCATCCAGTCATTACCTTCACGATGTTTTAAGGTACATTGGTATGTAGCTTCTTTTTTAGATTTCTGTATCAATGTGGTTAGTGCTTGAAAAGACTGTATATTTTTGTCATTCACATTTATTGCGCAGAAATTTTGTCTAAATTTATCATTATTTGCAATACTAAATGTTTTGGTTATTTTTGGTTTATAAATATCCAACTCTAAATCTATGTCTATAATTAAGGGGTTATGATCAGAAATTGCGCAATGAATTACAGAAACATCACATACAATTTTTCTATTTACAATAACGTGATCTATCAAAGACCCTTGCGTATTTCCATTTCTCGTGGCATTTTCAGCATTTATAGTGTTGCTAACCCTATACCCGCTTGTTGTTATAGCATTTAAGTACTCACACTTTTCATCTGAATCACCCAACAAGTTAATATTCATATCACCTGCTATAACCGTACTTTGTTTGTTATTAGATAAAATATTTTGAAAAGATTCCATGAATTCACCAAACAAATACCTTGGTGGTCTATATATTCCTACTATGTCCAATTTGGCACACGTTATATGTATTGATAGAAGGTTAAACTGAGAGTCACCCTCCATTGTCTCAATCAGCCTGTAGTCAATGCCCTTTTTTGTGTATATGGACACTCCTCCAGCTCGTCCCTCTCTACAAGCATGGTTGGCATTAAATCCCTCCAGATCAAAAAAGCATACTTCCTCCCTCGACAACCATGTCTCAGCCAAGACAAGGACATCACAGTCATGAGTTTTCAGAAAACAACCAAGTTCGTCCAATTTATTTCTCATACTTTGCATGTTCAGATAATTAATACAGAGCATTGGCCCTTTAGTCAGAGAAGATGTATCTAGTTTTTTAAGACTTCGATGTCATCAACAAGAATAGCTTTACTATTTTCGTTCTTTCTAAGGTAAGTTCTTCCATCTCTTAACCATACAAACTTATAGTCGTGTTCCTTTCTATATTTTCTGGCCTCCTTATACAGCTCTTGATTCTTTTTTGTAAGATCGTGGTCACTATATATATTATTCAGATTCTTATAGCCAAGATCTGTTGTCGAGAGTTTCTTTCTCTTTTGTGCTTTTATAAAACTAATTTTGTCATTCTCATTTTCGAAACAGACCTTTAAAAGCGCTGGCCTTTCTTCATTTGAGGTTCTTCCAAGTCTGTATGACTTAAATCTTCCTACAGGAAATTCCAACAGATTACTCATTTTTTTCACTAATTCTCCATCATCAGCTGTTGTTGATGCCGGAATTCCCTTCAGAATTACATTGTTTTTAATTTCACGTTGTTCATTTTTGTTGATTTCATTGGATAATTGCTTTTTTAGGTCAGCAACCTCAAGTTTTAAGGCATTGTTTACTTCAATCTGTTGTTCATATTTATACCATAATTCGGTGTATTTTTTGTCCATGTCGAAGAGTTTTTCCATTACGTCGTTAACTGACTTGGTTTAGAACAAATAAGTTAACACTCAATGAAAGTAAAACGGAAAACATAGTATTCGGACTGCGCGAGCTTGAGGAGAGTGAGTCTAAGGGGGTCAAGTTTCTGGGCATATACCTTGATCCAACCCTAAGGTTTGAAGCCCATGTGGACTATATGGCTGCACGATTGGCCAAAAGTAATTTTCTACTGAAAAACCTTTCCAGGATTTTGCCGGAGACTGCACTTCTGCAGACATATCACGCTCTCTTCCAGTCAGTGGCAGTATATGCTATTTTAACGTGGGGACACTCGGCACAGTCGAGTAGAATTTTTGCACTGCAACGCAGAGCAGTACGTACTGTTGCTGGCCTAGGTTATCGGGAAGATGTTAGGCAAGCATTCATCAGGCTTGGCATTATGACTATTCCTTGTCGATATATCTATGACTGTATTATATACTGTCGCAATAACATGGAGCAATATAGTACAATGTCTATCATCAGTACCCTACTAGACAGGGAGATCATATAAGACTGGAATTTTTGAGATTGCAAAGGACACGTATGTCTTTCAACTATTACGGTCCCACTTTCTGTAATAAACTTCCTGCTATTTTGAGGGATATGCCGGTTGGACAGTTCAGGGCAAAAATCAAGAACTATTTAATCAGAAATGCTTTTTATAGTATAGACGAGTTTCTATCTCATCAGCCTGTAGTGTGTTGATTTTAACTAGTGTATGTTAATTTTAATTTTGACGGGTTTTGAATTATGTAAATTTTAATCTGTTGTGTCGTCCCTAGACTAGATTAGTATCTGCACTTGCGCTGGGACCAAATTTGGATGACGTTCATGATCGTGTCGGGGAGATGCAGTCGATGGCCTCTGACTGGTTCCTCAGCAATCAATTAACTATGAACCGCGACAAAACTAAAAAGTTTGTTTTCTCACAGAGAGAATGCAAAAATGATGAGGACAGTGTTAAATTCTTGGGGGTTTGGTTGGGGAGTCATCGCACGCTTTACGGACAGTTCAGTTCCGTGAATCGTGTGATGACTCTCGCAAATGAGATTCAAATGGACATCTTCGGCTCATCCCTCAGTCAGATTCGAAATAGTTTATTACGATAGTTTTTTTATTTTTTTATTTTTAGCCGCCATCTGATAATTTATCATTCCTACTTTACCTTTAATTTTGTTTAATGTGTGTTTGACATTGTTTGACTTTTTAAATGTCTAATAATTGACAATAGATTTTATTTAGTATTAAGTGCATATTGTAACTTATAAAAAATTTTTAATTTTGTAATGGGTTCGCCCGTGTATTGAGTAAATAAATAAATAAATAAATAAATAAAAATAAATAAAAAGCTGACATGGGAGCCACACGTATGGGAGCTCTCTTGTCAGTTGTCCAGAGCCTTGTTTGCCTTGAGGAGCCTGAGTGGCTGTGTTGATGTGGGGGTACTCCTGACTGCCTATCATAGTCTTTTTCACAGTAGAATGTCCTATGCGATACTCTCCTGGGGCCATAGTCCGCATGCATCGACTGTCTTTGGGCTCCAGCGGAAAGCTATAAGAACAATCTGCAACCTTGAATATAGAGCTGATGTGAGGGAGAGATTCACGCAGCTTAAAATTCTCACATTTCCATCACAGTCACAGTACATCTATTTGTGTCTTCTCTATGTAAGGCAGAACCTCGGAGAATATGAATCCCATAACCAAATTCACAATTATGAGACCAGGTTTAACGAACATCTTTTAATCAGTCAAACAAGATTGCAGAAGAGTCGATTCTCATTAAACTATTATGCTCCTAAATTCTACAATAAATTAGATAACGAAGTAAAGGAGTATGATACAATTAAATTTCAAAAGCATATAAAACAATATCTAATGCTTAAGGCCTATTATTCATTCGAAGAATACCTGGGTGATAACGATGCTCATGCCTAGTTGTTAGTTTCTGTGCAATGTTTGTATTGTTCTTGAAAATTATTGTTTACTTGTTTTCCGTATTGCATTATTGTTATTATGTATTACTATTGATGTTCATTACTGTTGTTACTATTATTATTGTAATACTTTTATATATTATGTATGTCCTTTTAAGGGACTGTCTGACGAGTGTAAGAATGTATTTATTTTTTTTTATGACATGAACAAAGTAAAGTAAAGTATAAACTATACATGTGTACTGGCACATCTTATTATAAAACCAGAATTTGACGATCGTAAAATTACCATGTAATTATTGACGTAATATATTTGATTTGATTTGATTTCAAGATAATCCATGGCCACTACAAAGTAGAATTAAACTTCTTTACTTTAAACTCAGATGGGAGACTAAGAGGTCATAACTACAAATTAGTAAGAGAACGCTTTAAAAAACTTTGGGTAATTATTTAGATTAGTGGAAACAGCGAATTTTTTCATGAAATTTTGCACAGACCCTAATTTTGGGTCGTAGAACACGAATCCGAAGTCAGTTTTTGGGGGTCTCATAAAAAAAAATTTTTTTTTTTGCTCAGGTTGGGTTATATATATATATATATATATATATATATATATATATATATATATATATATATATGTATCTATATCAATCAAAACTGAGCAAACCTGACCACCTTTTTGCTCACCCAACAAATTTAAAGAAAATCATTGAAAAAGCTAACCTAAAAGTTTAATAAAAAATTTTACGAGACCCCCAAAAACTGACTTCGGATTCGTGTTCTACGACCCAAAATTAGGGTCTGTGCAAAATTTCATGAAAAAATTCACTGTTTCCACTAATCTAAATAATTACCAAACTTTATAATAATAATAATAATAATAAAAAACTGAGCAAACCTGACCACCTTTTTGCTCACCCAACAAACTTAAAGAAATTCATTGAAAAAGCTAACCTAAAAGTTTGATAAAAATTTTTACGAGACCCCCAAAAACTGACTTCGGATTCGTGTTCTACGACCCAAAATTAGGGTCTGTTCAAAATTTCATGAAAAAATTCGCTGTTTCCACTAATCTAAATAATTACCAAACTTTGCCGTCAGCACTTTTTGTGCAACAGAATCAATAGAGAATGGAATAACCTGCCCAATGAATGTGTTACTGCAGACTCAACCAATGACTTCAAAAACCGTTACGACACATACAAAATCCAACCCCTTTAAAAGCAAAAACTTAATTTAAACAGTGATAAACTAACAGTTAGAACGGCATTGCCGCCTAAACTTGGCTACTAATAATAATAATAAACCATACGAGACCGCCAAAGGCTGACTTCGGATTCATGTTCTACGACCCAAAATTAGGGTCTGTGCAAAATTTCATGAAAAAATTCGTCGTTTCCGGTAATCCGAATAATTAAATGATAATTATTGTGCAATTTTTCATATTTCAATAATTTTTTTTAAGAAAAATACTGAATATTCCGCAAATTTTTTTGCAGAAATATACTATTTGAAATCCTTATTTTTCGATGACATGTAAAAAGATTCTTAATTCGGGTGTCCGGAAAGCGTTTCGGACCCATTACCATTAAACCAAAATCAGTTATTTCACTATTCTTTGAATAATCGAAAAATGGAATTTTAATATTCAGGCAACTGCATTAGGTCGTACGCAAAAAAAAGAAAAAAAAATCATTTTTATCTGGGAAAATAACGAAGTAGGTATTTACAAATATAACAGGAGGGGTGGCACGCTTAAAATGCAAGTTTAATTTACTTACTTTTGGCACCACAATCAGCACAAACGTTGTTTCCATTTAGTTTTAACAGCTCCGATAAAATTTTCTCGTTCCTATCAACCATTATTTTTGCAGTATATCAACTTATTTCAACACCAAAGTCAAATAACAAGCTATGCAATCAAAATAATAATAAAATCAACGAATACTAATAAACAAAATCGTCCATTTTAAAGATATTATTTTTGACTTTTTGACCAAAGAAAATAAAAGGGTTTGTTTTTGACGACCTGAGAAACCACACAACAACCAAAGAAAATAAAAAGGGTTTGCTTGGGTTCACAGAACTTGGGTTCATAGAACAACAGGTAAGAATAGGGATGCTAACGATACTTCGATACCTCAGAAGTATCGATACTTTTGCCATAGTATCGAGTATTTTTGGCATCGATACTTTTATAACGATACCAAGCCGAGCCAACGGAGCGCACGGGAAGATTTGAATGAGGTTGAAGTGTAGAAGTCTTGGACAGGTCTTTTTTAGAGAGGTGACCGAACAGTACGGCGGGGCGGAGGGTGGGGTAAATCATTACTTGCTACCACCTCGGCCACATCGGCATAGAAGAGACTCTACTCAGAATGCCGCGAAGCGGAAAGGTGGTCCGAGGGTAAACATACTGCATCTAAATGTACAGTCACTACGTAATAAAGTCCATGAACTGGAAGCATATCTGACAGATAAAAACATTCATGCGGTATGCTTGACAGAACATCATTTAACGGAGGAGGAGATGAGTACATTCAAACTAATGGGCTATAACCTGGGTGGCTCTTCTACTCGTAAGCAGTTCACTGGGGGCGGGACAGCTATTTTTGTTGCTGATGGAATGCGGTTTTCAGCGAGTGACAGTGACGCTTTTGTATCCTTTAACATTGAAAAGTGTATAGAAATATCTGAGGTTTTACTTAAATTGCAAAAAATCCTAATAATTGTTGTTTACAGATCACCCAGCGGTGGTTTTGGCGCCTTCTTGGATGCGGTCGAGGGTGTTTTGCATGGGGTGGATGCGGGGGCGAGAGTTGTCATGGCAGGAGATTTTAACGTACACTTTGGTACAAACGAAAAAGAAAATTTGCTGCTCTGTGATCTTTTTGAAAGTTATGGCTACCAGCGCACTGTCATGACAGCGACGCGGGGTGGCTCCTGTCTGGACAATGTCTTCATAAATTTCGGTGCATCCAATTTTAACTTATATATAGTGGACTTGAACTTCTCTGACCATCTTGGGCAAGTAATTGAGATGTATGTCGAAGCGGAGATCCCGCAACAAAAAGTAAGTAAAATCTTTAGACCTATAACTCAAATTGGATTATACCAATACTATAACTTAATAGAACAAATATCCTGGGATTTTATACAGGATGATAAATTAAACTGTGAAAATAAGTTTAAAGTTTTCATTGATCTGCTGGAGCAAGCATTCCTGCAGTCATTTCCCGAAAAATCCTACCGGGTTCAGAAGAACAAACCTAACCAGGTGATGTGGTTTACCGGACCACTTCGATGCATGAGGGAGCATCTGGGACTCTTGAGTGATATTGTTAGGCAGTACAACCATCCTCGAGATAAGGAAATCCTCAGAAACTTTAGAAAACAGTATCGTCAAGCAATCAAAGAAGCTAAAAAGGTGATGACAACTAAATGACAACCTGATTGGGACCGCCAAAAATCCAACAAAATGTATGTGGAACATTATAAATGCTCAAAGAAACCAAAAATTAGAGCATGAAAATACACCTATTAGTGCAAATGAATTTAACCTCTACTTTAGTAACATAGCAGATAACCTTCTGAATGGTATCCCGAAGGAGGATCATGATCCGCTGTCTGTGTTGGGGTTCCTGGATGTTCCAAGTATGGGCTTTGGTTTTGGGGATGTTAGTTTTAATGAGGTCAGGGAGATAATTGGTAAGCTGAAAAATAAAAACAGCTCAGACATTTATGGCATGAACGTTAAAATGATAAAAACAATAAAAAATCTTATTATTGTACCCCTGACAAAACTAATAAATATGTGTATAAGGGAGAGTGTTTTTCCCCAGGTCCTTAAGCTGGCTATTGTCATCCCAATTTTTAAAAAGGGAAACAGAAGCGATATTTCAAACTATCGCCCTATATCGCTTCTTCCAATCATATCTAAGGTGTATGAAAAATTGATAACCAAGAGGATTGTACAATATTTTGAGAGCAGTGGTCTCTTTTCTGATGCTCAGTTTGGCTTTAGGCGGGGTAGAGGCACTGCTATGGCAATGTTGGACTTGCTATCTGGTATCATGGATAGCTATAAAAGTCTGGAATATAACTCAGTTCTATTGTGTGACCTCAGTAAAGCGTTTGATTGTGTGTCACACGATCTACTGCTGGGAAAATTAAAATAGTATAACTTTACCACTGGAGGTACTGCCCTAATAGCATCCTACCTTCGGGATCGCTATCAGATGGTTAGCTTGGACGGCAGGTTATCGTCGAAGCGACTTGTGAGTGTGGGGGTGCCTCAAGGATCAGTCCTGGGTCCTGTTTTGTTTTTAATCTTTATTAACGATTTACCCTTGGCTGACCACCTGGCAGGCTCATCCTTGAAATACACCCTATTCGCGGACGATACCACGATCTCTTTGACTGAGACAACTAAGGACAACATAAAGAGAAGATCGAGTGATGCTCAGGCGAATGCCGAAAGGTGGTTTAACGCAAATAAGCTGTCACTTAATAGAAACAAAACACAAAACATGATATTCTCACTGAGAGATATTACAGATTTGAATAGTATAAAAAGCGTAAAGTTCCTTGGAATTTATTTAGACCCTAAGCTTCGATGGGATGCCCAGATTGACTATATCTCGGGTCGGCTCAGGAGCGGTGTCTTTGTCCTGCGGGGCCTATCGGGGTGTGTATCTCGGGAGACAATGAGAGCCGCGTATTTTGCGCTCTTTCACACGGTGATGTCCTACGGCATAATTGCATGGGGGGGGGGGGGGGGGTGCAGCGCAGTCCGCACGAGTCTTCGGACTGCAGCGTAGAGCCGTCAGAATTATTGGTGGACTGGGTTACAGGGACGAGTGCCGGAATGCTTTTGTTCAGTATGAAATATTAACACTACCATCAGTATTTATATTAGAGAACTTGCTTTTTGTTAAAAAAAGGGAATGTCAGTTTAAAAAGCATAAAGACCTTCATAGTCACGACACCAGGCATAAGGGCAACCTGGTAACTTGTTACTCTAGACTGGGAAGGTGCCAAAATCGCCCCGAATTCCTGGGCCTAAAGCTTTATAATAAACTGCCCCGCGGTTTGAGAGCTCTTTCGATTTTAAATTTTAAAGATAAAGTCAAAGAATTATTGGCGAGGAATGTATTTTTCGGTGTTGCGGAGTTCTTTGAGTCTGAAGTTGTGTGATGATTTGATACTCTGTAGTGTTGTACTGTTTGTTCACATTTGTATTTTATAACATTTTATTTCTCTTGTTTTAATGTGTCTACTATAAAACTGTATTTTGAACCTTTAATAATTTATATAATATGCGTTTCGTATTACTGACGTCTGTAAATACTTTTGTATCTAACAGCAATAAACTATTTGTATTTGTATTTGTAAGTAGGTATCGATACTTTTCTTGCAGTATCGGTATCGAAACCAATTAGTTACTTTACTACCACCGCCATCTATTATACCTTAGTTAAAGTGATATTTAATTCCAGTTTTATTTGCATAGGAATCATTTGGCTGTTTCATTAGCGGCATTGGCGCCTTAACCAGAATAGAATGTTTATTTTATTAGCGCCTACTTTTAGGTTCCCGCAGATGTTGCCAAAAATATATGATGCATTAGTAACACGTTTACCGGTTTTCTTGCATTAGCAATGTGGTCCAGAGGTAGTCTCCGCTATTGAACCGATAGCTTGTGGGTGCTATGCCGGGCTCGGGTGAATTTTTTTAAAAACTTTGGTCATTTAAAAAATTAGATCGGCACTAAAAGGTGTATCGGCAACGATTTTAGCACTTGTTCAGGTGCAATTTTTTTTATATTATTGGTTATCTCGTATGTACTACTTAAAATCTGAAGCATGGACAAATATATTTGGCAGGCGCTCCTTTTATTTTTACATGTAACGTAACCTCTATACTCTATTCTTCTAATTGCGCATGGCCAAGTAATGAATTAGTAAACTGTATTTTGTTTAAATTGCAACCGGCGAAAAGTAAAAGCACTTTCTTGAGTGTTATTCCCAAAAAAAATGTTGTGTACCTAAACCTTTCGATACCGATACATGAGAGTATCGATACTTTTTCGGTAAGTATCGGTAGGTATCGATATTTAGCAAAAAAGTATCGATTTGGTATCGGTATCGATACTTTTTGTTATTTTCGCATCCCTAGGTAAGAAACGTTAAGTGCGTGCTAATGACTGCTAATTGGTCGCAACATTTGTGAACGGTGGCGCCCTCCGTAGTAGGGTCCAAAGTATTCACTGCAGAAGCGGGGTGCGGAAGAGAAGCCACCACGCCAAGATGGCGCCAATCTGTATTAGTATTCGTTGATGGTAGAGTTGATACAAACTAGTATTTTTCGGTAACAGGTACGTTACGTTCCAGTTCCAAGTTCATATCTGTTCCAAATACCTGTTATTTTTTACCTAGTACTTTACAAAGTACAAATTTGATCTGTGATTTATACAGACGGCGTTCTGGTTCTGCCTTCAAAGTTGATCGTTTTTTATTTTTATGTGGGAAACGTGGACTTTGTTTTGATATTTTTATAATATTTAAATTGCTGGTTATACGTAACAACATATGGACGCACCCGGAATTTTGTATCCGGGGGGGGGGGGGGGGTGCTGAATAATGCAATTTGGTGGATTTCTTCAATTAGTAGTGCACTTTTTAAATTTTTGTGTGTCTAGGATGTTGGTCTGGGGGTGCTGCAGCCCTCCAGCCCCTCCCCTGGGTGCGCCACTGCTTAATAATACTACTATAGTTATTACGTTACCATCCTTTTTGTCGTTTAAATTAAAAATATGTTTATTTCAAAAGACATGAATTTGATTACAACAGAAAATTTTATTGCACATATTATGCAACTAAAAAGATTATTAAGTAACAAAATAAATTATTTACTGCCCTTGAATAATCAAATTAATTAAATTAATTTATTTCATGCTCTTTCCCGGCTATATATACTAATATAAGTATTAAAATAATTTATTCTGTACTTGATATCTTGTGAAAATATCAGAATTAGAAAATAACAGCTGAACAGCGTGACACAGAAATACGTATAAATAACCGTACCTATTACTTTATACCAAATATCAAAATACTGAAAATACTCCAAATACCGCGGCAGATATCGGGACTGGCGGCGCTCGCTGCTCCACTGCTTAACCAAGAGTATTTTACGTAAATAATACTTTACGCGTATTTCCTCTGCTGAACGGCCGACGCGTGACTCCGACCCGATACTCCATCGAGGCCAAATATCGCGTTCGCGTACATGAGTATTTAAATACGCCCCTAGTATTTTTGGTAAAATCGATAACTGTTACCTGTACCTACCCGTTATGCGGTCATACCTGTTACAAAATACGCTTTCCTAGTATTTTGTATCAACTCTAGTTGATGGCGCAGAGCGACAGGGGGGTGTCAGTTTAATTGAGCCAATCGCAGCACCAAATTTGTCTCTACAGGTGAAATCAGGGTTGGGGTAGGGGGGATTGACATAACTAGGGACTTTTATTTTTCAAATTTCAGTTAGATGATTAATCTTTTTTTGTCATAAGATATTTTCAAAGTGTTACTATTTTAAATATATAATATTTGTATCTTAATGTAATTCTGCCTCATAAAATTTGATATTTTCTTTATCTTCTTACAAAACATTGAAATAGTGTATGTTGGTGTTGGCTACACTGTTTTTTACCGCCGGACAGACATCTTGACAGCGACAGCAGACCATTCATTGATGGCGATTGTTCGTAATGTTCGTAAGTGCTTTGTTTTACATTTTTTAGTTATATCCTTTAATTTAAACGTAATTTTTAGCGTTATTATGGTGTTTTTGCCATGAGTAGTGTAATTACCATTTAATAAATAGATTTATTCGTAGTAAAAGACATTTTTCGCTTTATTATAGATGAAAGTTGTCTACCTGACCACGAGGTGATTTTGTGAGTTGTTGTTGTTCTTCAAACAGGTATTGTAAGTATGCACATAAATTTATCATTTTATTGTAAAAACCTTTAATAAAATGCGCTTGCTGTATATATAATATTCTTACATACAAGCTAATTATATAGGCTATAAAACTGATGATTTTCCATTTGTGCATGTTTAGCATCTTAAGCCTGGTTTATGCAGGCCACTTTAAATTTAATTTAACCCTAATTTTACTTTACATTTAATTTAGTGCGAGTTAAATATACATGAAGGCATAAGAGCGTTTATCCACAACTTTAATTTAATTTTGCTTTAATTTTACTTTACGAAATTCGCCAACTTTTACCTTCTGAAGGTTAAATTAAATGAAAATGGAGTTGCGCATGTGCGAGCTGACCTGGTAATATAAAATTCCCTAGACTGAAATCGGAACAGAATTCTAACCCTTCTTTTAATGATTATAATGTTTTTTTCTGTTAGAAAACTTAATTTTATCCATAATTTACAAGCAATAAAAACCACAAAACGATAAAATGCAGAAATGGAAATGACAGCTGACGTAAAAATTTCCCAAACCAATGCCAACCTTTCACACTTTTAGTATTATGTGCGCCTGCGTAAGTTAAACATAAATAATCTGTATAAATGCCCCGAAATTTTCTTAAAGCAAAATTAAAGTTAAATTAAGCCTGGTTTATGCAGACCACTTTAAATTTAATTTAACCCTAATTTTACTTTACATTTAATTTAGTGCGAGTTAAATACACATGAAGGCATAAGAGCGTTTATCCACAACTTTAATTTAATTTTGCTTTAATTTTGCTTTAATTTTACTTTACGAATTTCGCCAACTTTTATCTTCTTAAGGTTAAATTAAATGAAAATGGATTTGCGCATGTGCGAGCTCACCTGGTAATATAAAATTCCCTAGACTGAAATCGAAACCGAATTCTAACCCTTCTTTGAATGATTACAACGTTTTGTTCTGTTAGAAAACTTAATTTTATCCATAATTTACAAGCAATAAAAACCACAAAACGATAAAATGCAGAAATGGAAATGATAGCTGACGTAAAAACTTCCCAAACCAATGCCAACCTTTCACACTTTTGGTATTATGTGCGCCTGCGTAAGTGAAACATAAATAATCTGTATAAATACCCACAAATTTTCTTAAAGCAAAATTAAAGTTAAATTAGGGTTAAATTAAATTTAAAGTGGTCTGCATAAACCAGGCTTTATTTTTTTATTTTAAAACGTAAGATAATCTCAATAAATTTAGCCTTTGAAAAATAATAGCTTTGATATTTTTGCTAGATGTTATATCATATTGGTACAATAGTATTATAATCATTAGAAAATGGCAATTTTTTTGTTATACTTGGTACAGAGTTATCTGCTACATAAATTGGGATGCTTGACCCATTGTTGTTTTAGAAATAGGGGATTAAGGGCCGGTTTATCAGTGCACGGCTAAATGTTTCGGTTTCATAGCTGCCAGCCAACTATAACTGGCAGCTAAATTCGCTGCTAAATTAAAAAGTGTTTATTCTGCCAATAATCAACCGGCAGTTACAAAGCTGTCAGCTAAGTAAAATTGAAATTTGGCAACAGAGCTCTAGTCAGATGGGATGTAGACAATGTTGCCGGAATGACTATTTCTGAAGAAAATTTAAAGAATATGCCCTTGGTTCTATGTTCTGATTCATGTTTTTTGTCGAAGAAATTTATTTCAGAAGGTCAAAAATAATATTCAAGAAAATTATTTTGTAAGTGTAAATAAGTTATTGAAGTAACATAACAAAAAAAATTAAATGTAGGTGTGATAAACCGGCGAAAGAAATAGGTATTTGCAAATAGGCAACAACCTATGGCAACAACGCAAAGCTGATAAATTCTAACCCAAGATTTTGGATTGTTTTTCTGTTTTTTAATCAAACCCTTTTTATTTTCTTTGGTTTTTGAGTTATTAATACGTAGGTGCCTTTGTGTATAATATTAAATTATGGGGAAAAGCTGTGAAAAATTAAAGAGATCGTCAAATTTCAGTTTTTCGGAACGTAGTATTTTAATTAAAATGGCTGTAAAAAGGAAAGCCGTGGTAGAGAATAAAAAAACCGATGCCATAACTTGGCGCCAAAAGGAAGAGGAATGGAATAAAATTGAAAAAGAATTCAATGCATATTCGAATGGTGAGGTAAGTGTACAACAAAATTATTAGAAAATAATGGTCCCTCCAGTCCCTGGCCATATACCTATAAATATCCAGTATATTAAAACTACTTCAATCTTTAACTTATTAAAATGATGTTTGAACACTTGCATTCCCACTAGAAAAGTTCAAAAACATCTTAGGGTTTAGTTGTTTTTTGCTTACGTATACCTAAATGGTCTAGTATAAAAATAAATAAATGAAATACAAAAATCTCCTATTTTTAGCCACGAAATGCCAAGCAGCTCAAGAATAAATATGAATCCATAAAAAAAGAACTTAAGAAGAGACATTCTTCTAATTTAAAATACATTAGAGGGACAGGAGGAGGACAATATAAACCTCCTTCACCACCTAAAACTGAGGATGAAATTGAATTGCTTAAAATAATATCGCTCTCTGTCGAAGGGCTTCAAAGCCAGTATGATTCCGATGGCCTTGCTGGTATGTAAGAAGTTATATAAATAGTGATTTATTACAAAGATGAAACTTAAGAAATTGACTGAGAGATTATTTATTTATTTATTAATGATTCTCATACATTTTCACCAAACAAAGCACTACAAACTATGTAAGTTATGCAAGATATGTTTGCTATGCACCGTACGTACTACATGGTCACATAAGTACGTTGGCCACTGGCCATAGTATTTATAGCGAGCATCAGGAGCTCAAGTAAAAGATTTTAGCTGTGCGTTGAATTGTTCATTATTACTTTTAGGTATACCTGGACAGTCGGTCGAAATGGTGGATGACAAAAAAGAAAATCTGGACATAGAAGATAATTGGACAAGTCCATGCATCTGCTGCTTTATGGCAAACTCCAAAACATAAAGTATTGACAAATATACAGGAAAATATATATGACTTATCTGACGATGATCAAAATGAATGTGAGACTATCGAAATAATGATGGTTAATGATGGTGAAGCAGAACAAAATCTAGACATAGACTGTTCTTTAAAGAATGATAAAGGAAAATTCTCTGGAAATCATGCGGATAGATACACTGGAATAAATATGGACGAAGCTAGGATGAGCAAAGAGTCTGGAAGCTTTAATACAAGTAAATATATTTATTTGCAAGCCAAATAATTGTGTGCCCACAACCCCCTTATTGAAGAGTACTATTGGCCAAATTTAAAATATCTTTCAAAATTTTACCCATTCATTTTGATTTGTCAGTGGTAATCCAGTATGTGGGTTGGAGGCAAACAATTATTTGCACCTCACTGGAATGCATAATTAGTTTTACATATTTCATATATTATTATATTGAGCTCAGTATTTCTTAATTTCTTCTTCTCTCATATTTTACACTTTTTTAACCTTTCCTGTTTTAGAATCAAGGAGTTGTAGGAGAAGACCCATTCTACCGAAAAAAAAAACAATGAGTTGGGTATCTTCAAAATTTGAAATTGTGGCAGAAAAAAAATTAGAACTTATTGCTTTGCAACGGGATCACATGTTGGCCAAAATTAAACAAGAACAAGAACAACATGAAATCAATATGGAAATATTAAAATTAAAATTTGAAAAAGAAAAGTCAAGCCTGGATCGTAGCTGCATCTGTGGGCGTAATGACAACTTTTAGGAGAATCTTTTTATGAATTTTTGTACAATATTATGTATAATAAATAAATATTGTTAGCAGTTAGTTGCAATAGATAAATATTTGGGCATGTATGAAAGTGTAGATAAGAGTTTATTTACACTGGCCTATGGTTATTTATCATGAGTTCCTTTCAGTATATATTTACGTATGTTTATTTTTGGATTCTGTTGTTAGTATTAGGTCCCAATGTTAGTATCTGAAAATCATAAATAAATAAAAATAGAAAACAAGGGTTTTATTTTTATTGAATTAAATAAAATGTTTATTTACAGTTAATTTTCTTCTGCCAGCCTTCTAAAATAATTATTTAAAAGTTCATCTCTGGCTGTGTAAATGTTGTTTCTTTCTTGATGTTCTGGTTCAACATCTTCATCAAAGTCGACTAATGCTGCTATATCTTGGTTCACATCTGGAAGTTGTTCGTTCTGTTCAATTGCAATGTTATGCAATACCCCACAAGCTACTATAACCACCAGGGTTGTTTCCAGTTTTAATCTTAACCCTGTAGATAATACTGGAAATCGTCTTTTCCATACACCATACTGACGCTCTACAGGGTTCCTTGTTCGTTTGACTGGGAAAGTGCAATTAATTAAAGATGACAATGTTTATATGTATATTGTTGTTAAACCATTTTAGTTTTTAGTATAAGTATTACACATACACATAATAAATTACAAGGGAGCTTGTGTAAGTACTTAAATATGGTGTTGAGACTCAAAACACAAAGTTTAAAATGATTTCATTCTGAGCCTACTTACCAGTCAGTGGGGGTTTCAAGCAGGTGTTCAATTTGCTCAAGAACCATTAACACTGTGATTTTTGATAGTCGAAATCGCCTATGAAATTCCACGTTATCTAATTCTTCAAAAGGATTTAGTCTTTCCTTAACTATATAAGGTCTTCTCTCATATTCGAAAAATTCCAGCAAGTCCTCATCTTCCTCACTAAATTCGATTTCTTCATAATTCATAACTTCTTATTTTCAATTTTCAATACAAAACGAAAACAGTAAAATAGTAAATACCCCCTGAACACAGATTGGTTTATAACCTTACTTTTTACACGTAACTTCCAGCTATCTCCTTAACAGGCAAAAAAAGCTTCCGTTAAAATATCCGTGACTTTAGCTTGCAGCTTGGATTGACCGGGAGCCGAATAAACAGTTTGACGTT
This sequence comes from Philopedon plagiatum, assembly GCA_963971165.1. Classification (NCBI taxonomy): domain Eukaryota; kingdom Metazoa; phylum Arthropoda; class Insecta; order Coleoptera; family Curculionidae; genus Philopedon; species Philopedon plagiatum. The sequence continues at coordinate 35,681,318 of OZ020194.1, forward strand.
AAGATGACCAGCAGCTAACACTTGACCAACAGCTAAAGTACATAACCGTGCACTGATAAACCGGCCCTAAGTAATAATAATCTTCAGACTGTGATACAATCTACTAACATTTATTTAATTCCTGTCTTCGTAAGCTTTATATGTTTAAACAGTTTATGCTATGAAATTAATAACAAAATTAAGATTTCTATTATACAACTTTTTTCTTGTTTGTACCTTAATATAAATTTTATTATTCTAAACATATTTATTTTCATAATAATTAAGATTTCCATTATTTCGACACACTTTTTGAGTTTAAAAATAAAATCAATAATGTGACATTTGCCCAATAAGTGTGTGTTTTGCAATGTAATTGTTTTGGATCATGGAATTGCTGATAGATTTGAAAGATATAGGCATGGATGGATGGAAAAAACATATTACACTTATGTGTGTGGAAATCGACCCACCACACACTAGGAATCAACTGCTTTTTTTAGTAACTAGTGATCAGTTTAAATAGAAAAGGCCATCTTGAAACTCGAAGACATGAATATCATTTAGAACACAAAATAAAATCTTGCTACAAATCAGTTTTTCAATCGTTTATATTTTGTAAAGATCATGTTGAAGTTTATGATGCACTAATTAATAAATGCATTAAGTTATCTATTTTCAAATACTGTAACGATAAGAAAAATCCTCCAGAGTTAAAGGTCATTTTAAAAAAACGAATCGATTCAAGAAGCAAAAATTATGTCACAATACTAATTGAACCGTTGACAATGTATATACGTCACCTATTTGTAAGACACCTGATTGTGAGATAATATCCGATGTTGACATACCACCCGATACTGAATCAATTCCCAATTGTGACGACATAACCGATTTTGACAAACTTACCACTTGTACCGGAGTGCAAAAAAACTTGGAAGAGCTACTCACAATGGAACAGACTTTGGAAAGCGATGATTGTGAATTAGTTGAAGTAGTAATTAGTGATCAGTGCCTTGAAAATGACATAATGACATTATATTGTATGATACCCAGTAGTTGTTAAGAATGCATGTATGTGTATAATATATTTGTATGTTCCAAACATTTCTGTTCTGTGATAGGTGTATAGAATTTCTTCGTCTTTCTATGTAGGTACGTTTTGTAAATATTGTCGCCTGGAAGCTATACCTGGGGAACTATTTAGAATGATTTTAAAATGTAAAGTTGAAGTTGTTAACTGTGTGTTGTACATACACATACTTAATTATCATTGTAAATATGCTTATGTAAATCATGGCTCTAAAAAACTAAAATCAAATATGTTTCTGATTATATCATACTTTTTTTGTACATATGTATTACTATTCATTTTTTATACTACTAAATTCTTTATTTATTTTTATAATAAATTCACCCTTTTAAGTTTCAGCTATAGCGTCGATATGAATTAATGACCGTATTGGTTTCTAACATTTTTACTTAGTATTGCAGATCAATTGTGGCCTACAGAAAAGTCCTGTAAAATTAATTCTAATTATTATTGTTTTAATTAGCAATGATAATAGATTTACAGGCGACAATTTATTTATTTTCTTTTTATGAGCAAAAGATACTGCTTTTTTCTTTTTTTACAGTATACCACAAGGAGGCCCCATTGCTGATACGAGAAGTCAAGATCAAGAAATCAGAATTTTTTAATGTCTCTGTGTATTACAATTGATTTTGCTATTGATTTCTATATAGTGGTTTTTGACCAGTAAATGTTTTTTTAACAAAAATTTTTGTTTTATTAAAACATTTGTTAATATTTTATTGTTACCTGAAGATGACAGTGTCGGTAATAAAAAAACTGGTAGGAAATCTTATCAACTTCAAGCTTTTGTTTGTAGCATTGCATTAAATGTATTTTATAAAATGTACTTTTTTTAGTAACAATACTCAAGAATGGTCCACATTGACTTTTAAAAACAAAATATACTTTACTATGAAGTTATTTTACGTTTAATATTGTATATAATGTTGCCATTTCAGTATAAAGTTATTAAAAAAAGTAAATTTTATAATTTATATTTAGTGTAAAGTTCCAAACAAAACTTATTTTGATTTGAAATTTTCCCGCACTACCAGTCGGTATAGTAGGGAATTTGTGGGTTACCGACCGGTGATGTCACTGTTCAGTCGGCAAAGAAAAATTTTAGCAACAGAGTTACCATGCAGGTGGCTCATAGATGGCTCGTGTTTCGCACTGAATACACGCAACCGGCATTTCTCAAACCCTTTTTATTTTCTTTGCCGAGCGATGGTTCACGGGATAGTACGTCTGACGAAAAAGTAAAATTAACTTGCTGTAAAACGAGAACAACGAGTGCTTTAGTGTGCATAGTATGTGGAAAAATATACCACAAGTCTTGTGCATCAAGGGACTGGGAAAATAGAGTCAAGATCATAGATAAAACCCGTTTAGTGTGTGCAGTGCATGAGGATACCATAACTTCATCAACGACAGCTGTTGATAATGAAAACCGTCTCCTTAAAGCTTTGGCGGACGACTTAAAAAGTAAGAATATCATTCTTGAAGAAAATATCCGTCTCTTGAAAGAGAAAATGATTGAAATGGAAGAAAAACAAATCCAGAACAATAAGAAAAAAGGTACAAAAAACGCCATTCGAATCGAAACGGGCAGAAGAAAACTCCCAGAACTCTCAAGCAGGGTTGTGGAAAAAACAACAGATGGAGCCGAGGTTGGAACTAATTCCATTCTGTAGGTCGAATCACAAGTATTGCAAACCAATCTTGACGGAGTAGAGCCGAAAAGTAGAAAGGAAGAAAAAACTGTCGACTCGCAAAAGCCATTATCTGAAAGGAAGGAAGAAAACGTCACGCCGATAGATAGGGATGCGAAAATATCAAAAAGTATCGATACCGATACCAAATCGATACCTTTTCGCTATGTATCGATACCTACCGATACTTACCGAAAAAGTATCGATACTCTCATGTATCGGTATCGAAAGGTTTACACAACATTTTTTTTTCGGAATAAAGCCGACGTCCCATGTGCGGAATTAAAGGCGGAGGCGGAACGGAAAAGGTGATTCTATTGGTCGCTGGGCGGCCATGTTACAATTTTTGACGTCAAAAATTCAAATCAAACCAATAGAATCGCCTTTTCCGTTCCGCCTCCGTCTTTAATTCCGCACATGGGACGTCGGCTTTACACTCAAGAAAGTGCTTTTACTTTTGCCGGTTGCATATTTAAGTTTAAACAAAATACAGTTATTAATTAATTACTTGACCATGCGCAATTAGTAGAATAGAGTATAGAGGTTACGTTACATGTAAAAATAAAAGGAGCGCCTGCCAAATATACTTGTCCATGCTTGAGATTTTAAGTAGTACATACGAGATATAAAAAAATTGCGAAGATATAAAAAAAAATTGCACCTGAACAAGTGCTAAAATCGTTACCGATACACCTTTTAGTGCCGATCTAATTTTTTAAATGACCAAAGTTTTAAAAAAAATCACCCGAGCCCGGCTTAGAACCCACAAGCTATCGGTTCAATAGCGGATACTCTAGCTCTGGACCACATTGCTAATGCAAGAAAACCGGTAAACGTGTTACTAGTGGATCATATATTTTTGGCAACATCAGATTGGGAACCTAAAAGTAGGCGCTAATAAAATAAATATTCTATTCTGGTTAAGGCGCCAATGCCGCTAATGAGCCACGGATCGAATTACCTCAAGAAACAACAGCCAAATGATTCCTATGCAAATAAAACTGGAATTAAATATCACTTTAACTAAGGTATAATAGATGGCGGTGGTAGTAAAGTAACTAATTGGTTTCGATACCGATACTGCAAAAAAAGTATCGATACCTACTTGGGGCGTGTACCGTTGTCAACAATGGTTACGGTTTTGTGTCCCGTAAGTATCGGTAATCTGAAAAGTTGACAGATTGGAAACGCAATATCTGTCATTAATGTCACCGAAGAAACCGAGCGGTTAACCAGGTTTGACAACGGTACACAGCCTTGGTATCATTATAAAAGAATCGATGCCAAAAATACTCGATACTATGGCAAAAGTATCGATACTTTTGAGGTATCGAAGTATCGTTAGCATCCCTACCGATAGATAACCTAACCTCAAATGTAAATATCGATGCCAGCAAAACCAATGAATTCATTAGTGTTGGGATAATCGAATGAATTAAATAATCGAAATATTAGCTCTCGAATGATTTTAATAATCGAATGATCATTCGAAATAATCATTCGAATCAAAAAATATAGCAAATAAAACTACACAAAAATCATCTCTTGAATTTTTTTTGCTTGGATTGGCCGTTTTCGATAAAAACAAAAAAATATAAAGTTATACATAACATTATTTATTAGTATAATTTGTTAAAAAAACAAAAAAGTAAGAGATCCATGAAAACAAAAACACTTCTTTAAACAAATTAGCATGACTCCCATTTATGCATTAAAAATTGTAACCAAATTTCAACTTTATACTAATTTGCATCCTCTAGTTATTTAGGAAAAACCTTTTACAAAAATTCAACACCCTGTGTATTAAAAACAAAGTCTTTTAGGACCTATGGACCTATGTTTTGTCCTGGGGTTTTGTCTTAAAATTAAGTAAGGAATAATACCCTCAAGTTTGGCCACATACTTTACTAACACCCTGTATATATCATAAAAACATGCAATAACACTATGCGTTGTCGAGAGATGAAATAATGCTCGATCGATATCGAAGGATCATTCGAAATAAACAATCATTCGAATGAAAAAATCATCCGAGACCCAGACAATATTAAAAACATGCTATGCGTTGTCGAGAGATGAAATAATGCTCGAGCGATATCGAAGGATCACTCGAAATAAATATCATTCGAATGAAAAACACATCCGAGACAATCGCATCGTAACGCAACGTCGAGTGCCGAGTCGGCGGCGGCATCATTTCGTATTTCGTCTCGTCATTCGAAGCGGCGAAAGGCGATTATTATTATATTATAATCTCTCGGCTAAATCATTCGAATGATCGCGCTGACTTCTCGAGATATCTCGAGTGATTTGAATAATCGAATGATCGATTATTTTTCATTCGAGATATCCCATCGCTAGAATTCATTGAGCAAAACGGATCAAAGGAAAGTAGTAAAAGAGCCCTGGGTAGAAGTCGTAAGACGAAATAAACGAATATTACCAAAGGAAACTCGACCATCGAATGGATTTTCCTGTCCGGCTTTGACCCAAAAACAAACGAATCTGATATAATAGATTTCCTAAAAGGTCATGCGCTACATGAAGGCTGCATCTGTAATAAAATGACCACTGAAAGTGACAACATAAAAAGCTCATTTAGACTAGGAGTACCAGAAGAAAATGCAGATAAGGTGTTTTTAGAGGAATTATGGCCAGAGGGTACCCTGGTTAACCATTTTCAGAACATCCAGAGCCTCAACCCATCTCGAGGCCCTCAGACCGTAAGGGAGGCAAAGACATCATAAGACTGTTTCATACCATTATACAGTCTTTAAGGAATAAGACGAATGAACTTGAAATATTCCTGGCTGACAAACATGTTGGTGTTGTGTGCTTGAGTGAACACTGGCTTACCAACCTGGAGGTTACAGCACTGAACTTGGCAGGCTTTAAACTGGGTGCGGCTAGCTGCCGGAAGGACCACCGAGGGGGAGGATCAGCCGTTTTCCTGGACTCTATGTATGACTAGGAACCAGTGAATGAGATAGATGTCCTGACTGTTGAGAAATCTATTGAGATTTGTTGTGTTTTTTTAAAAAAGCTTAGTCAAAGTCAAAGTCAAAAACAGCTTTATTGTCCAAAGAAATTGTTTCTCATCGACAAAGCACTTACTCACTAAAAAAAGAACAAAACAAAAACAAACTACAATACAAAATTGCTTAATATAACAATAACCAATACAACTTTAATTCAAAAATATGCAATGACAATAAAAAGACAAAAATAAACAATTTTAATGTGTATATAAATAAAATGGTACAAGTCAAAGACTAGAATACTTAATCCGAAAAATGTCACATTATAGAGATTACCACAATACTAAACATTATCACAATAATAAACACAGCCAACAACCGGTTAAACATTCGACCTAGAAAACATCTTCGAAAAACTCTTCAAGACTGTAATAGGGTCTCACAATCAACAGTTTTTTAACTTCGCGCCGAAATTTTAAGATGTTTTGTATTTGCCTCAACCTAAGAGGTGGTGATTAAATACTTTCTTACTGTTATACAATATAGAGCTCTTAATTTGAGAGGAGCCAGGAATGGGAAGAGAAATCCGATACGAGAGCCGTGTGTTGTAGGTGGTAGTACTGTTTATATCACTTTTGTGCATTAAGCATACAGATTTCAATATGAAAATACCCGTTAAGGTTAGGATCCTATTCGCAAGAAATAAAGGCTTACACGATTCTCTTACCTTTGCCCCACATAGGTATCTAACTGCTCTTTTCTGCAGGATGAATACAGACTCAAAAAGTTGCTTAGAAGATGTACCCCAAAAACATATGCCATATCTGAGATGAGACTCTATCAGTGCAAAGTATGCTCCTTTCACTATTTCATAATCTAATTCCCCAGACATAACTCTAATGGCGTAACAATTTGATGCAATCCTTTTCGTGAGGTTGTTAATGTGATATTGAAATTTTAACTTCTTATCTATATAAAGACCCAAGAACTTGCTCTGTGACAAGCAGTCAATGGTCTGATTTTCCAAAATTATATTTTCCAAATCGCATTTAAAAGACAAAACATTTGTTTTAGATATATTCAGAGTTAATTTGTTGGCATCACACCACCGTTTAATCCGAATCAAATCAGAATTAACCATTTCTCTAAGTACACCGGTGTCCCCGTTGTGCCATAGAACAGTCGCATCATCCGCAAAGAATGTTAATTTCCCACTTATCTGTATGCTACCCAAATCATTCACGTACAGTAAAAAGAGTAATGGTCCCAAAACGGAGCCCTGAGGTACGCCACACATCACAACTGAACCAGAGGACAAAAGGCCACCCGACGAAACCCTCTGAACTCTACCCGATAAGTAAGATTCAAACCACTGTAATGTGTTACCTCTAAAGCCATAGATCTCCAGCTTCCGCAGCAGTATCCCGTGATCGACGCAGTCAAATGCTTTCGTCAGGTCACAAAACACCGCCGCAGCCGCATCCTTGTTGTTGAGATTGAGATATAATTCTCCCACAAATGAAAATATGGCGTCGTTTGTGTTTTTACCCCTCCGGAAGCCAAACTGAACCGATGCCAGTATGTTATGAATCTCCAAAAATTTAACAATGCGGTTTTTAACTAGTTTCTCAACTATTTTTGACAGTGTTGGCAGTAAGGCCACGGGTCTATAGTTAGCGGGGTTATCATAATCTCCCCCTTTAAATAACGTTATGACTGTTGTAATCTTTAAGCACATGGGAAATGTGCCGGTTGTAAAATTCAAATTCAAATTCAAATTCAAAACATGCTTTATTGTCGAAAATACCTGGTACTCATTGACAAAGCTGAACTTAACTATTTAAAATTAGAGCAATACAACAAAAAAAAAAAATTTTTTTTTCAATAAACTAATACTAAAATACACAAATCGTCCATATACATATAAAGATGCACACAGACGCACATACATACACAAAGTTTAAAATCCAAAGGCACTTTAACAAATTAAGAAATAATACAGCAGAAAATAATGTTCAAATACTGAAACAGATATTATCACAATGTATGCCCCAGAACAGAAAACAATGTGTATATATATACAGTCAAAATATTAAAAACAAATAAATATGTATAAAACAGTATTAGGTACACAATATAGAGACAAACAAAAGATACAGAACATCCTATATCAAAACATTTAAATCCAACGTGTCAATACTATCTTAACTAATTATGTCACAACCGATCCTCAAAATACTCCGCAATCGTATAATAAGCCTTTCGCACAAGCAATCTCTTAGTCTCCTTCTTAAATTTGGAAAGATTCTGAATACATCTGATGTCAACAGGAAGATGATTGAACATCTTCCTGGCATTATAAACAAATGACTTTTTTATCTGGCTTGTTGTTGGAATTGGTAGAGGGATGTTGTGGGTTTGTCGAGTGTTATATAGACCTTCAGTAAGAGTATGTTTATACTTTTTAAAAACCAGGTATACACTCTCTGCAATATACAGACATGGAAGAGTCATTATACCCTCTCTCATGAAAAGTGGTCTACAAGAATCTCTTCTTCTCATTCCAAACATAAAACGCATAGCTCTCTTCTGCAAAACAAACACCGAATTAAATAAATAGTCACTGCAGCTACCCCAAAAAGGAACCCCATACCTCAGATGAGACTCAATGAGAGCAAAATACACCATCCTAATAGCAGACAAGTCCAGTTCCCTTGCCACGGATCTCAAAGCATAGCAATTGGAGGACAATTTTGCAGTAAGTTTCTTGATTTGTGCTGCAAAAGTTAGTGACTTATCAACATGAACACCCAGAAATCTAACATTTTCCAGATTGCTAATAGTCGATGAACCCATCTGGATGCCATTTAAGGTACATTTAAATGTCAATAGGTTTGTTTTTTTAATATTAAAGGTCAATAAATTACTATCAAACCAGTCCTTAATTTTTTTCAAATCAGTACCAATCAGCTGACTTAGAGATTCCGTGTCAGCCCCGTGCCAAAGAATGGTGGTGTCGTCAGCAAAGAGGGTAAATTTGCCACTAACATCCAGAGTAGGTAAGTCATTTACATATAAAAGAAACAAAATTGGTCCAAGAACCGACCCCTGAGGCACTCCACACACTACACCTCCAAGGTCAGAACTTTGCCCCGCAAAAGAAACCATCTGAGTCCTCTCCGAAAGATAGGACTCAAACCACCTCAGACACACATCCCTGACACCATACAACTCAAGTTTCTGTAGCAGTATACTGTGACTGACACAATCAAATGCTTTAGTCAGGTCACAGAACACTGCACCAGCGATAGCACCGTTATTTAAATTCATATACAAGTGCTCCAAGAATGCAAAAATAGCATCACTAGTGCATTTCTCGTGCTGAAAACCAAACTGACTAGTATTAAGTATATCATATCTCAATAGAAAGGACATGATTCTACTTTTAACCAGTTTTTCAATTATTTTGGATAAGGTAGGTAAAAGGGATATGGGTCTGAAATTTGAAGGAGTTCCATCCTCCCCTCCCTTATGTAATGGAATTATAATTGCTCTCTTTAAAAAACTTGGAAAGTATCCATTCATAAATGAATGGTTAATTGCGTCAGCCAAAGATAAGAGAGCAGGGTCAGACAACTCACTAAAAATCTTAACTGACATGTCATCCCATCCTGATGCATTCTTGTTTTTTATACCGGTAAAAACTGATTTCAATTCCTGTACATCAGTCGGGTGCAGGAAAAATGTTTCGGTGATGCTCCTTCCAGAAAGATACTTTAACGGATTGGTAGTTGGATTTATCTTAGCTGCTAGATTATTACCAATAGAACAATAGAACTCATTCAACTCATTGGGGGAGAGAGCAGCAGTGAACTGCATATTCTCATTAACATTTTGTCTCAACTCATTAACAATAGACCATGTCTCTTTAGAAATATTCTTCGAGTTATTTAGCCTGTGATTATAGTAAGTTCTCTTTGCCAACCCTACCACCCTTCTATAAATAGTTCGGTATCGGTTAAAATAAGACACAAAAAAGGCATTCTCAGAGAAGAACTTCCTGAGGTAGTGCAAAGCTCGCATATTCCTAGCAGATACCCTTATAGCCCTAGTTAACCAGTGTTTCGTCGATCTTTTCTTAATTTTAACAACAGGAAATGATTTATTGAAAATTCTAGTTAAATTTAAATAGAAACATTGAAGTGGACTATTACCAGTTACAGTCCAGTTAGTTTTCCTGCAATTTTCACGGAAGTTGCGAAAGTTTTTTTTACTATAAATTCGACCAATCTTGTGAATGGGTTTAGTTTTTTTAAAAGTAAGTTTTAAACCAGCTATTATGGCTTCATGATCAGATAGGGCCGAATTCCTTACACGACAGTACACATTTGCGAGGTTCGAACAAAAGTAGTCGATAGTAGATGCTGAGTGCTTAGTAATTCTAGTGGGCTCCAAAACATGCATCTTTAAGTTAAAACAAGATAATAAATTCCTTATTGGGACACTAAAGTCTCCGTTATAATCAATATTAAAATCTCCTGAGAGAACCAAAGAACAAGAAGTTGGAAACTGACTAATCAATGCTTCCAAGTTATCTATAAAATTTAAGCGGTTAGCCGAAGGAGGACGGCACACACAAACTATATACAAATTAACCCTATCACAATAAACAATAGAAAATTCAAATTCGTTTTCAATAATTAAATTATCAAACTTTTGAATATTAATAAAATTATATGAGCTTATTTTTTCATTTACTAGAATCATGGTCCCTCCATGAACAGAACTGGTTCTACAGAATTTAGACAACACTTTATAATTTTCAATCCTCACCGGTTCATCCTTCTTTAGCCAATGCTCTGTTAAGCAAATCAACTCTGGGAAGTCCAAACTTTCCAAGAGAATGTACAATTCATCAGTCTTATTACGCAATGACTGAACATTAAGAAGGAAAACCAAAAAGTCATTGTTCAATCTAAAAAAGTATCATGTGCGGAAAGATTACCTGGATCAACCTGTTCAGTACAATCAGCCCGATCATCAGGACCATAAGGATCAGGTGCGTTGTCACAAACAGAAGGAAAAGCAGGAACATGGTCAAGCTCTATAGGGCTAGTCACCATTACATTACTTGTTGTTACCTCCTTTACATTTACAGCATTACCACCTGTCAAGCTACCACTAGCATTAATAAATATTAAGTTTTTTATGATTGAAGATTTTGAGATTACAATCTTCGAAATCTTGGTACCAATTTCCCTTAGATGGTATTTGTTTCCCTTTTTAGAGTTAAAGTCAACAAAATGAATAATTCCCTGATTATATCTATTTAACCTATCAACAAATTCACATAGTTTAACATTATACTTATAAATTAGCTTATCAAGATTAGTATCTGTTTTGCAATAGGGAACTGAGAGCAAAATGACGTTGGTCTCTATGCACGCCCTCTGTCTTGACAACAACAACCTAAGAGAGGGAATTTTGTTGCTAAAAAAATCGTTAGAACCACAAATCAAAACTATAAAATCACTGATCCCAAAGTCACAAATCAAAGAATCAATGTTCTCACTAACACTTTGGCTGAGAGCCCCCGGTTTAAATATATTAATAATGTCATACTTGCTTGCATTTAATCGAAGAGCTTGTTTTAAATAAACGTCCAAATCCCTTGCACAGTCGTCTCCCAAAATAAGAATTTTTGGTTTTTTTAAATCTAGTTCAATTCCAGAATTATCAGAATTATCATTAACCTCTATACTTTCCAACGTCGTATCTGGATCAACAGGCCTTACATCCAACAACTCCCGAAATTCTTGAAATTCATGCGCCATACTAATTGAGGTTTCCTCGGTTTCAATGCGCAAATGTGCTTTAACAGAGGACTCAGCAATCTGTAAATCTAGGCAATGCTTTTCTTTGAGAGCTTTAACTTCATTGCTGTAAAATTTATTTTCCTCTTCCAAGGTCTCTATAGATGTTCTTAGATTCCTGCACATTAGTTCATATTCGTCCAATTCCTTCTAAAAGAAATATTAATTGTCCTTGTCAAAACATTCTCAACGCCTCATCAGAAAGAAGCAAAATTATCTTTAAGGAAACATTATCCCACCCAGTGGCTGAACTATTTTTTATTTCAGAAAAAACCCTCTTTAATTCCTGTATATCAGTAGGGGCAAAGAAAAACGATTCTCGAACAGAGATATATTTAAGATATTCCATAAAATCAATATTTGTGTTGATCCCCTTGCAAAGATTTGCAGCAACGGAACAATAAAAGTCATTAAACCTATCTGGCTCCACCCCTGACTCTATATTAGCTACATTATTTTTTCCTCTAATATCTTTAACAATCTTCCAAGCTTCTTTCTGCTTATTATAAGAATTAAGTAGTCTTCTCTTGTAATGAATTTGCTTTGCTGATTTTATTAGTAGAGTGTTTGTGCCGGTTGTCCATCAATCCCCCCACTCTTCACCCCACCAAATCCCCCCACTCTTCACCCCACCAAATCCCCCCACTCTTCACCCCACCAAATCCCCCCCACTCTTCACCCCACCAAATCCCCCCACTCTTCACCCCACCAAATCCCCCCACTCCTCCCCCCACTCCCCACTTAAGCCCCGCCTCCAAGAACCGGATTGGCTGGCGCAAACTTAAGCCCCGCCTCCAAGAACCGGATTGGCCGGCGCAAACTTAAGCCCCGCCTCCAAGAACCGGATTGGCCGGCGCAAACTTAAGCCCCGCCTTCCAGTCAAAAAAAAAAAAAAAAAAAAAACTCCCAGACGAAAAGAAAAAAAAACTCCCAGACGGAAAAAAAAAAAAAAAAAAAAAAAAAAAAAAAAAAAAAACCAGACGGAAAAAAAACTCCCAGACGAAAAAAAAAAAAACTCCCAGACAAAAAAAAAAAAAAAAACCGTTTTTTATATTTTTCGTTTTTTACAACTGCGCAATAGAGATGCGCATGGGTATGCGTATGCTCCGCCCAGACGGATTCTCTTTATATTCTCTCTTCGCTTCTCGTTCTTAAGTGTTCGCAGTCGCATCTTCAGCTGGATATAATACAGTTGTGTCTTCTCTTTGTTACCTATATATCCTCAGCGGTTAGTTGACTTAGCGTTGATATTATATTAATTGTTTAGTTTGCAAAAACAGTATTGTGCAAAGTGTTGTGAGAGCAGTTAAAATATCCCAAGAACTGTTGAATAAATATCAACCTTTTCTACTTTTTGTTCAGTTCTCAAGATGTATCAGTGCAGTGAATGCAACAAGAGTTTTACTCATCAATCGAACGTGTATAGACATAAAAGAGAATCGTGTGCCATGAGACCATCTTGTTCGGAAGAAAAAAGGAAGGCTAATACCCAGGTATGTGATGTATCCATGAAAAAAGCTAAAATAGAAGATATTAAAGAAGACAGACCTCCAATACCTAAACTTACTTTATCGCGATGTAAAGATTGTGTTACTTGGTACGTGAAAAATAAACTTTCTGCCCATTTACGATCAAACCTACATAAAAGTGCACTTAAAAGTGACGATGATGTGAAAATTTTAACTTCTGCTTTTAAAAACAGGATTGTGTCTTACATGTTGCTGCCATCGAAAAAGTATGTGGACATTGAAGAATTTTTTGATGAAGTACAACAAAAATTTGTAAGTTTACTTTCCGAACAATTAGTTAAGCATAGAAGTGTTAAGATTAATGTAGAACTATTTGGACAATATATTTTACAAACAAAAGAGAGAATCGAAATTAAATCATTTAACACAAAAAATAAGGTCATAACTTCGACAACAAGTTTAAGTGATATTTATAAACAGTTTTTGTCTGAAATTAAAGAAAAGGTGTCAATATTTGCGGAAAATGGATCAGGTTGGACATTGGAAAAAATCTTACATTTGGAGCTTAATATAAACAAGTATAATCCAATTAGAGCTTCATCGTATATACCATTACCAAAACAAATTTCAAATAAAAAAGCTGTTATTAATATCAAAAATAATGATTCATATTGTTTTGCATGGAGTGTGATAAGTGCACTGTTTCCTGCTAATATTAATTTTGATAGAACAAGTTCATACCCTAATTTTTTTGAGTATTTAAGTTTTGAAGGAATAGATTTTCCTGTGAAATTAAAGGATATACAGAAGTTTGAAACGCTTAATCAAATATCTATAAATGTTTATGGTTTAGAGAGTGTTTATGAAGATAGTAAATTCAAGTATGAAGTAGTAGGTCCTCTTCATTACACTAGTAAAAAACTTCCAGTACACATAAATTTGTTGTTAATAAGTGAAGGTGAAAACAACCATTATTGTTGGATTAAGAACATGTCAAGATTAGTGTCATCTCAGATTAATAAAAGAGACCATAAAAAATATTTTTGTGATGGATGTTTAATTTATTTTACATCAATGGAAAAATTAAAATTACACCAATCACATGATTGTAATCATTTGTTTACAAAAGTTCCTACCAATGACATTAAAATAAATAAGTACGGTCAAAATATACCAGAAAATATTCTACAGTTTGAAAATTTTCAAAAACAACTAAAAGTTCCGTTTGTCATATATGCAGACTTTGAATGCTTTTTAAAACCTTTACAGCATCAAGAACCGGGAAACGAACAGAATTCTTATACTTTAAAAACATTTAAACACGAACCGTACGCTTTTTGCTATTTTATTAAGTGCTCATATGATGATTCTTTATCGATACTAGATTTCTATTTTGGTTTGGATGCAGCTGATGAATTTTGTAAACGAATTGAAGGTCATGCACATAGAATTTATAATGACCATCTTAAACCTGTAGTGAAAATGCTTCCTTTAACAGATGAGGAAGAACTATCTTATAAAAATAGCAAAATTTGTCATATTTGTAATAAAACAATTGAAGAAAATGAAAAAGTCAGGGATCATGATCATTTAACTGGTAAATTTCGAAATGCAGCTCACAGTATCTGCAACTTAAACTTTCAAATTCCAAATTTTATACCCATCTTTTTTCATAATTTAACTGGTTATGATAGTCATTTATTTGTTAAACAATTGTGCTGTGAAGAAGATAATATTGATGTACTTGCACAAACTAAGGAAAAATATATTTCATTTTCAAAATCCATATTGGTTGACAAAGTAAAAGGCAAGGATAATAGCGAAAAAAGTATTTTTATAAAAATGAGATTTTTGGATTCATTCCGTTTCGTTGGTTCCTCTTTGGAAAAGCTTGGTGAAAGCTTGGAATCAAATCAGTGCATTGAGATTAAAAAATATTTTGAAGATCCTAACCAATTCAATGAAATTCGTAAAAAAGGTGTTTATCCTTATTCTTACGTTGATTCTTTCGAAAAATTACATGAAAATGAACTCCCAGCTATTGAACATTTTTATGATAAACTTAAAGATGAACCTATGTGTCCATCGGATTACAATAGAGCTTTTAATATTTGGAATTTATTTAATTGTCAAAATCTTATGGATTATACCAAAATTTATTTATTGTCAGATATTCTCATATTAACAGATTTTTTTGAAGCGTTTCGAAATGTATCTTTAAATAATTTTAAGCTAGATCCTGCACAGTATTATACATTACCAGGTTTAAGCTGGGATTCAATGTTAAAAATGACTGATGTTAAATTAGAATTATTAACGGATATAGATATGATACATTTTTTTAAAAATAATATAAGAGGTGGTGTCTGTCATTGCAGCGTTCGAAAAGCAGAAGCTAATAATCCATTCTTGGAAAATTATGATCCAAGCAAACCAAATTCATTTATAATGTATTTGGATGCCACTAACTTGTATGGACATAGTATGAGTCAATGTCTCCCCGTAAGTGATTTTTCTTGGTTGAACGATGAAGAAATTGAAGGCCTTGATGTGATGTCTCTTCCTGACGATGCTGAATTCGGGTTCGTTTTGGAAGTAGATTTAAAGTATCCTCAAGGTTTACATCAAGAGCACAACGAATTACCTTTTTTGGCTGAAAATATTTGTGCACCTGGTTCAAAACAAAAGAAATTAATATGTAATTTAAACCATAAAGAAACATATGTTATTCATTACCGAAATCTGAAACAGGTGCTTCAAAATGGATTAAAATTAACTAAAATTCATAGAGTTATTAAATTTAAACAGGTTGCATTTCTTAAACAGTACATCGATTTAAATACCGAAATGAGGAACAAATCTAAAAATAAGTTGGAAAAGGATACTTATAAATTATTTAATAATGCCATTTATGGTAAATCTTTAGAAAACATTGATAAGCGAGTTGACATTAGATTAATCACACACTGGGAGAATATTGGTAAAAAACAAGGAGCGCAGACATTGATTGCTAAACCAAATTTTAAAAATCGATTAGTCTTTAATGAAAATTTGGTTGCGATACAAATGGAAAGAGTAAAAGTGACTTACAATAAACCTGTTTATATTGGCTTCACAGTCTTGGAATTATCAAAAACCGTTTTATATGATTTTTATTATGATTATATTAAAAGCAAGTATGGAGACGAAGCAATTTTGTTATACACGGATACAGATAGTTTGATCTTGCAAGTAGAGACTGAAAATTTTTATAAAGATATGCAAGACAATTTAGACAAATTTGACACTTCTAATTTCAATGAAAACAATATTCATAATATTACTAAGAATAAATCAGTATTAGGGCGAATGAAAGATGAATTTGCGGGCAAACCAATTTCAAGTTTTTATGGGACGGGAGCTAAAGCTTACTGTGTAAATTTAGAAGAGAAATCTGAAAAAAAGGCAAAGGGTGTTAAAAAATATGTTATAGAAAATTCCATTACTAAACAAGATTATAAAGATGTAGTTGAAAATTCTGAGATCAAATTTAGAAAAATGAATATTTTTCATTCAATTTTACATGAAATGTTCACACAATTAAAAAATAAAGTTGCTTTATCTCCAAAAGATGATAAACGCTATATAATTCCAGATTCTTTTAGAACTTTAGCTTGGGGACACAAACATATAAGTATTTTGGAAGAGAAATCCAAGACTAATGATGTAATTGACATTCTAAAAAATTTAGTTCATGACGAATATAAAACATAAGATCCCTGGGAAAATATTTTATTTTGAAAATGGCTCTGCTACCAGTAGGAGTTCTATTTCTATCAGCATTCGTTAACAATACTTTGTTCACACAAGTTGATCCTAATGTTCGAGAAGCATTTATTTGTCTATCTGTTAATAATGTAAATAATGATAGTTGGCCTTCAACATGGAAAAGAATGAATATAAATAATGGTTTATTTACCCACAAAATAGATGATAATATTATAAATGATTCTACCGTTTTGCAGTATAAGTTAAGATTATATTATGTCAATAAAACTTCAATAGTGACACAGGAATGGAATCAGTTGTATAGAAAATCTTGTATAGAAGAATGTAGTTCAAATATGTGTGTAGTATTATTAAGTATATTGTTAGTAGTGTTTATATGTTCAATAGGATATATATTATTCAAAGTATATTTGTACTATAAATAAAATTCAATAGTAAAAAAACATATTTATAATAAAGGTTTTTATTCATAACAATGTCTATAATTATATAACAATTTTACGTTTGCTAATGCACAATGCCATGGATTCACATTTTTGTGAAAATAACATTCTGGAATTTTCTTAAATCTACTTAATTTTGGTTCTTGACCAATGGGAATAGCGTATATGAAATCTTCATTCAAAAACTTTTTTAAGTAGTTTATTTTCTCATTCCCTTTCACGTAAATTTTGGGCGATTGGTAAACTTCTAACACATGCTTTAAAATATCATCAATTTCATTAAGTTCTATATTTCCAAATTCCCATTTTAGTCCATGATACTCTTCGCCCCATTTAACCAGTTTGATATCAGGGGTAGATAACATATTTTTTTGAAATGGTGATTTAAACAGATAATTTGAGCAACGAATCCCATCATAAATCGCTAATTCTTTTGGAATGTACCCAAAAGAACAATTGAATCCTTGAATGTCGATAAAAAGTTCTGTCTTACACTCATTCATGGTTAGTCGCTAAATGATGTTTAAATCTATAAGATTAGTGTTTAAATCCCCCCACCACTCTTACTATCCCCACCACTCTTGCTTTCCCCACTACCACGCTTGCTTATTTAAACGCTCACCCACAGTTCTACTCACAGTATTTCAAGCAAGCATCTGAAAATGTATCAACCAACAAACTATAACCAACAAGAGTTTAGTAAGAAGCGCAATGCAGCTCTCATCAATGAAACAATTTACTACATTAACAAATCCAAATCCAAATGGGTCAGCATTGGATTTTCCTTAGAGAGAAAATATATTCCTGTTGTTAAACTCTGTGGATACAAATATAATCAAAATGTGATTTTTAATGAAGATCAATGGATTTCCTTACTAAATAATCAAGGAATTATGTTAAGTTTCATTTATTCCAACAACACCGGGTGGCAACCCATGAAGGGGAATGGTTATGAGATTCACTTTGTGTTTATTGGTGATGCAAGAATAATTAAGATTACACAAGATGGTGGTAATGAAGTTTTCTTAGCTGGTGATACCATAAATGAATTAGTGAACGTGTCAAATTTAATCAAATATCGTTTTGATATCTTAAAAAACCAGGAATTTTCCAAATATTACAATATTTTAGTTAGTGGAATCTCTATGAAAAATGGTGATTTGTTAAAAAATGTATATGATGTTATTTCACCTATGGAAAATAGTTTAAATGTTTGCTGTGTTTTAGAATTATCAAACTTTTACTCAGATTGTGTTGTGGAGGATGTAGAAACATTTACATGTAATGAATTTGTAAAAAGTTGTATTGAAAATAAAAACTTATAAATATATTTTTCTTTTTATTCCCCCCACCTCCTAAATTAATATTTAAAGCTCTGAACTTACTTTAAGTCTGAACATTCTCCAACAAGATGTGGTTAGCATATACATCTCAACCAGTAGCATATAACCTAACAAGTGCTATAGAGAATCTATCACAACACTTCAGTAATTTAGAATTTGATGCTGCCTATGAAGCCGAGTATGGATTTGAAAGATTTTATACGTATGAAGAATGTATAGAAATGGGTAGAAAGTATGAAAAAGCTGCCGAAGCCTGTAACATATATTTACATACTTCTGATTTAAAGTCTTTTCTGTACACGATGAAACAAATGGGATTTGAGGAGCATTTGGATGAAGTAAAGAAGTTTTTGTCACCTGAAATTATTCAAGAAGTATTTTAAACCTAATTTATAACAAATAAAAAACTTTATTTCATTTATGTGTTTTATTCAATCATTAAATAATTATTATATAAATTGTATACATTAGTAAGTGCACATATACATGGTGATTTAGAATGATAAAAACAATGAGCTTCTCCTTCTTGTAATTTTGGATTTTCATCAAGTTCTATGACTGGTTTTAATGAATATTTTCGGATGCATTCGGATTTCTCTCTCCCTTTCACATAAACTTGATCAGCCTTTTCTGTTAGATTCTTGATTATTTCAGAAAATTTGTGAATTGGTGTATATCCTTCATTCCAAGGAATACAGTGATGATTTTTCATTAACCATACAGCTTGTTTATGTAAGTCAGGTGGTAGGTATTTTATATCAAATGGTGATTTAAAGATATAGTGGCATATTTTGTGTCCATCATAGGCAGCCAACTCTTTGGGAATAAACTTCTTATTTTCTATGTTAAATCCTTGCACATCGACAATTAATAACCTCATAATTTCAAAAATGAGAATTGTTTAATCATAGATTTCTTGTCAGAATATTCTTGTAGTTGTTGTTTTAATTTTTTCAGTTCTTTTAAAAAGTAGGATACTCGAAGTTCTAGATCTTCACCCATAATGGTAGGAAAGAATAGTAGAGCATTGATTTTATATAGTTAGACATGCGCTTTAAAGTTGTCTAACATTTTTGGTTAATGGATTGTAACTAAATACTTTGTCATGCATAATAAGACAATAGGCAGATATTTTGTCTTTAAGATCATCATGTAATTCAAACTCAACTCTCATAACAATAGGTCCGGATTCAATTGTTTCTTTCTGATGTGAACAATCGATATATACGATAGGAGCATAAGTATTAAATTCCTTTGGAGAAAAAATGGGTTCAGGTGTTATTCCATAGTAAGATTTTTGAAATTGTGAGAACATTTCATATAATGATGCAAATTTATTTTTAGCAAAGTCTAAAAATAGATCGTTGTAGGGATATCTCTCAGAGTTTAAAAATACTTTGATGTTTCGTAATTTAACGTTGGAAAATAGAGACATATCAGTTGTTGATTTATCCCTTAAGTTTTTTTGAAAAGCAATTGCTACATGACGTGGGGTATTAACTTTCGTAGATGTTTTGACAGGCCAGTTATGACGATTAGTTTTTAATAATTCTGGGTATTCAATCAGTTCCCAACTCCGGAAAGCAATTATTATATCAGTATTCTTATTAATTATTTTAGATAATGCTAATTCTTGAGGAATAGCTACTGAAATGTGAGGTATATTCCAAGTTAGCTTAGTAAGCTCAATTTTTGGATTTTCATCTGCAGTATTAATTGTTGCATTTTTGTCCGAATTATCTCGTACTAAAATAAGTTCTTGTTTGGCATTTAAAATAATTTTTTTGTAGTCTTCAAAAAACCCCATTAAGAATTTAAGCGGAATGCAAACATTAAATAATCCTGTTGTTGCGTCAACAACTTGTGAAGATTCCATAGGAAACCAACCTGCGTTTTTAAGTCTATTACATTCATTTTTATTATACGACATGTATCCCTTTATTGTCGAAGTTAACCCAACATCTCTAACTGAATCTATTGTAACACCGTTTAGTTGATAACGCATTTCTTTAAAAAGGAATGCAATCCCATTGTTTATCAATTTTAATGTATTTGAGATAGTATTATTATCTTTTGTTAGTTTACCCTCTATGTAAAGAAAGCTTTCGGAAGGAAGCGTATACTTGTCTACTTCATGAACAGGTATTATAATTTCATCATTATTTCCCAATTTTGTAGGTAGGTATGGTTCATAACCATGAACTTCGGAATGCACAATTGAATTATCTATGAAAAGACCTTCTGCTACGTTAAGGATATCCATTATACTAAAACCTTTAAACCTAGAGATTTCAAAAAGCTTATATTTTCAGGTGTTATCCCTTGTGTGTTTCTCTTTCTACTAATCTTTGGTTTACGGTGTTTAGTCTTCTTATAGTTTTTATTAATTTTTGTGGGTAAATTGAAGGTTTTTCTATTATAAAGGATAACCATTATACTTCTTTTATATGCAACCTTATTGTTACAGTTTCGTTTCGAAAATCAACAATATTTAAATCTTGGTCTATTACCTTTATTGTTATTTTATCTATTACTTTTACTGTAACAGGAAAATAAATAGTATTTTGGGGGCTTTCTATTATTTTAAATCCAGGGCTAACATTAGGGAAAAACTGATGAATAATGTGTACTGGCTTTCCGTTCAGATAGGAACCTTCTGCGATACTGCAGTCTATGCATAAAGAATTAACTTTTATAATCTCTGCTGGATTTTGCGATGTTCTTGGAACTCCATCACCAGATATTATCCCATTATTAAAACCCAAAAGTTTTCCTATTGTTCCATCTTTAAAAATAATATCTGTAGTAGAATTTATTGTTGATTTTAATGTGTTGTTATTTGCATAGAGGTGAAATGAAATATTTCTTTTTTGGAATTCAGTCTGTAAATATTTATTAACATCGTCCATTTCATAACTTCCCGTAGGAATTGTTAAAAATTCATTATTTTTTCCAAAATATACTTTATTATTACTTTTATCAATATTTGGTATTGCATTAAAAGTTTCAAAGTTGGTAAGTCCGACAACGTAGGAAGTGTTAGGATCTAAGTAAATAGGTGGATGGAAATCTGCTTGAAGTATAGCTGAATTTGTGGAAAGAGCTATAGTAAACGACATGATGGTCGAAATAAGAATAAAATGGAAACACAGTTACGTATTATTATAAATAAACTGTAATGATAACTGTCCACAAGTTGAGGTATTAAAAGATTGATATTTCTCATAGTTATATTTAATATTGTTGTTGCTACCATCGCTATAGAAATAAGTTATAACTTCATTTGGTGGTCGTAAATTTCCAAAACTATCAAAGTAAATTATGTTATTATTATTTTTAACATACGCTGTCCAGTGAGTGCCTTCCCCCATATCATCATCTAAATTTATAATACCGGTTTCATATTTTTTTATTTTTTTGGGTAACTTGTTTCTCATAAAGACACCTCTAAAATGTTGCAACTTTAATATTTTTGCATACTTTAATAAATCTATATTTGTCAAAGGTCGGCGAGGTAGCAAATTTAACAGTTTTTTGAATATGGTTTAAGATATAGACCACACCCTTGCTTATAAGGTTTTAAATAAAGCCCTTTCCCTATCGATATTTTTTCCATTTCTTTGTTGTGTCTTGTTTGTTCTTCTAACTTCTTCTGTGCATTTTTGGCAGAATTTACTGCTTGCGCAATGCCAGCAGCGCCTCCGCTTAGGGCTCCTAGAGCAGATAAACCAGCAAAAATAGGTATTAAAGGTAAAATTCCACCAGTTTTTGGAATTGGAATAATTCTTTGTTTAGGTTCTTTTATTTTTAATTTTTTAATGGATGATAAAGCTGTGCTGGCAGCATTTCTTATATTAGCAAACTTTTTTCCAACCAGCTCTTCACGTGCTTTTCTTACACCTTGGTTAAAGGATATTTGACCTCCTTTCTTGCGTTTATGACTTCTTTTTCTTATTCCCATACCGAGTTTTGTTTTTGCTTTCATGATTCCGGCCACAGCCAAGGATGACAGTTTTTCGGCTAGATTTGAATCTGAAGCTTTAAATCTATTAAATGCCTTTTTAGCTAATACTTTATCTGCCTCGTTTCTGTTTTTTAAATCGGAATATACCGAATATGCTATATCGTGCTCTTTGCAAGCTTCGTCTAATAAATTAATTCCCTTATCACCTCGGGCGAGCCTTTTATTTAACTTTGTACCAGGCCCACAAAAGTTATAAGAAGGAATATGGAGCTCTACTGGTAATTTATTAATAAGAGTATTTAATAAACCACTACCTGTTCTCTGTCCTTCCACGCAGTGAATGACATTATTATTATGTCTAATCATTATATATAAATGATTTAAAAACGCAAATAACCTTACTTAAATAGTGATGTTCAAACAATGAAGATCAAAAAACAAGATTTTTCTTTACCGATAAAAAATTTTGATTTATGTCATGATAATTATCGAAAACATGGACAATTATTTGGTGGAAACTGTAAAAGATGTTTAATAGTAGGACCATCGGGTTGTGGGAAGACAAATGTTATGATTTCTCTTATAACACACCCTAATGGACTAAGATTTGAAAACATATATGTGTACTCAAAATCCTTATATCAATCAAAATATGAATATCTAAAAAGGCTTTTTGCTCCACTAAAGTTTATTGGTTATTTTGAATCATCGAACGCTGAGGATATTGTTTCACCCACTGAAATAAAACCAAATTCATTGATTGTATTTGATGATATAGTATGCACTGATCAAAGTCTTATGAGGGATTATTTTTGTTTCGGACGTCATAAAAATACAGATTGTTTTTATTTGTGTCAAACATATTCATCAATCCCTAAACAACTTATACGTGATAATGGCAACCTCTTGGTAATTTTTCAACAGGATGCTACAAACTTGAAACATATATATGATGATCATGTAAATGGTGACATGAGCTTTCAGGAGTTTAAAAACTTGTGTTCAATGTGTTGGAAACATAAATATGACTTTGTCGTTATTGACAAAGACTGCCAATTTAATGATGGTCGCTATAGAAAAGGATTTGATAATTTTATTTCCACTATATAACTCTCTGACACAACGATAATTTTCTAGTATACAACCTACCTTTTGTAAAGATGGACGAAAAAACAGCGAAAGAGTTGGTAAAAACTAGACAAGCCGTTAGACAAAAGTATAAAGCTTTAAAATCAGATTTATCTGATAAAGAAATTCGTATGGAAAAAGAATTTAAACCAATAACTCAACCTTTGCATGAGTTAATTCAGACAATTAAAACAGAACCGTTCATTAAAAAAGAAGTATATTCACCACAATTAGTTTCGACTCCAAAATTTCAATTTCCTACGCCAGAGGTTAATCAAAGGAAATCAAATGCATATAGTAAATATCTTTCAACACACATGCCCTCACTTTTAGGAGATGAAGAAGTATTTTTTGAAGATTCGCAACAGTCTCGTACAGGAGAATCAAGCCCTGAAACAACAATTGAACCAACTATAAGTGAGTTGCGACAAGATGTTTTAGAATTAACAAGAACACCTGCTTATGAAGAATATTTGGAAGCATATCATTCACTTCTAAGACCTTTCGTGGATGGGCTAATAAAAGACACGGAAGGCAAATTTGATAACAAATATGGGTTTAGCCATGATGTTGATGCAGATAAATATAAGATTGCTAATTCTGTGGTGGATTTCATAGGAAAAGATTTTAAAGTTGAAGGAGTTAGGTATGAGGGAACACCTGGATTGTATGAGCTTCTTTTTAAAAAAGAACCTGTTGGTTATACATCAAATGATATGGAAAATTATATGGATGTTTTGAATAGGACAAATGCATATAGACGAAATTTTGATCCTAATAGTCAAATTCAAGGTTCGACCGACATTAAATACTTGACAATAGTTAAACCTTACTTATTACAAAAAGGTATATTAAAACGTGGAAGCACAACAGAGACAGGTTATCGTGCAGTTCTACCAAGCACTTCACGTTTGTTACCTCCACAAAGACCGCGTTCTACAAGAAATCTGTCTACAAAAAGTGGAAAGGGGGGAGCTATGTTAAATTTATCAAAAAAGAAATTAGATTACGTTTATTATGACGATCCAAACGAAATCATAGATAGATTGAAATTTTTGATGTCATCGCAAATGGCAGGACATACTGGTCATCAAAATGAAATAATATCGATTTTAGAAGAACTAAGAGAAGCAAAAATAATTAAATAAATACTAATTCTCACATGTTTATTCCTTATTCTACCGCTGGCAACAACCATGTCTATTGACAAGTTTGGTTCCCACATCTTTGGCAAGGATAATAAATTTTCATCTGAAGAACATAACATTATAAAAGTTGTTGACCTTAGTGCAGTTAAACTTTGGTATAATTTGGTGTTACCCTTCATGGGAATTTACTCTCTATCCGATAGAGTTTACCATTTATTACAAGACAAACGAATTACATATGTTTTTCCTATGGAATCTGCTACTATAATTTCTGGAGAATACCCGAAAAAATATGTTTTCTTAAAAATTAACGGAAAAAAGATCACCGACCCTGTAGGTATTCGGTTAAAGAAAGGGGATGTTCTTTCTTTTCATCGTCCTGAAGGTAGTCATTTAGAAGATTTTTATGGTGAATTGTTAATAATGTCCTGTAGAAGTAACAAACTAAACATTTAATTATCATGTCTGCACAACCTAACATCAAGGAAGATCTAGTCAACGAGTTACATAAACCTGCTAGAAAAAATTTTAGACGACGACGGGTTATTATTAAAAATTTAAACGATTTATGGCAAGCTGATTTGGTGGAAATGATACCTTATGCAAAACTAAATAAAGGATATAGATATATTTTAGTTGTTATAAACACATTTTCCAAATATGTTTGGGTTCAACCTGTTAAAAGAAAAACTGCTGAGGAAGTAACTTTAGCTATGGAAAAAATTTTAAAGCTTGCGAAAACTACTCCAACTAACATACATACAGATCAAGGAAGAGAATTTTTCAACAAAAACTTTAATAAATTAATGGAAAAATATAACATTAATCACTACAGTACATATTCCACTATCAAAGCCGGGATTGTTGAAAGGGTCAACAGAACATTAAAAACTCTCATGTGGAAACAGTTTAGCTTGCAAGGCAATTATAAATGGTTGGATATCCTAAATAATATTGTTTTTAAGTATAATACAACTAAACATAGAACAACAGGATTAAAACCTATAGATATAAATGAAGAAAATGAAAAAGATGTTCTAAAATCAACTTATAATAATATAAAAACAATTGACCCCAGAAAATCAAAATTTAAACAAGGGGATTATGTTAGGGTTAGTAAATACAGGGAGGCTTTTCAAAAGGGCTATACACCAAACTGGTCAAATGAAATTTTTCAAATTAAAGAAATTAAATTAACCAACCCAAGAACATATTTGCTGACAGATGACAAAAATGAAATAATTTTAGGTAGTTTTTATGAACCGGAGTTGCAGAAAGTCAAACATTCAAACGTGTATCTCGTGGAAAAGGTGCTAAGAAGAAAGGGAGATAAAGTTTATGTTAAATGGTTGGGAATGGATAAATCACACAATTCTTGGATATTAAAAAAAGATGTAATATAATAAAATAAAATAAAGAAACTTTATATTTAACAACATGGTTTTATTTACTTCTGATATACCTATATTAAATTCATGTCACTTATATACAACAATATCACTAGAGCTTGATCAGCACTGTCATTTTTCTTCACAAGAATCTTTTCCTTAGTCTCTTTTAAAACAATTGAGAAATAGAATCTTCTGCAAAGAGGACAATGTGCGTTTGTTCTCGTCCACTCTGTTAAACACTTTATACAAAATTTGTGTGTGCACGAATTGGGTGTGCAAATTTCTTCTCTTCTCATGGAATATAAACAAACAGGGCATCTGCTTCTGTCTTCTTGTTTAAGCTTTTTCACCGATTTTCTGCAACCAACCAGCTTTCGTTTTTGAATCATATTTATGTATTATTTCTAGCAAATAATGTTTTAGAAACCGTGTGCGTATAAATTTATAGATATTCCCCCACTCAGTATTGCAAGTCAAGACCACATGGTCGAGGTGGGAGGATATGAGCTTGAATTGGTTGTAATAAAACAAAAAATTATTTAAAACGTTCATTGTATATTTTCTTCCTATAATTTTCATCCGAAACATCCTTTAGGAGGTTCTCAGCATATTGAAGTCTATTTTGAAAGCGGTAGCGATCCAATACATACTGCTCATAATCACTCTCACGTGCTGCTTTGTAAGCAAACTTCCATGCAAACAATACATGGATTTTATTCATATTTTCGTTAAATGTAACCTTCTTCATAGTGCTTCTCTAAAATCACAAATGAACTGAGAAGACGAACTGTATGAATTTAACGTTGTAATGGATTTTATTCTTCAGCAATCATTCTTCTCATTACATTATAGGATTTATGTGAATCTAATCCCAAATTTATTATCATCAAATGATCATTAAAATGTTTAACTGTTATAGATTCCTTTAGTAGATTATCACATAAAATAATAGCTTCATCATACAATGTTAGTATTTCACTACCATAATTTTTCTGAAAAAGTCTGTATTTTACTTTAATAAGATGATATTGGAGTTACAACACTTTTATTTTCTGTTGAGGTTTTAGCATTTTCTTCTTTTATAAAAGTCAACACATTTCTTCAGATATTTTCACTGGTCTCAGCTCACAACAATTTGTACAATACTGTATACAAGCACTATTACTCTTAACAATTAGGTTTTTGCAAACTAAACAACGACACCTTGATAAAACACTAAAGTTATATGTAGTAATACTGAACCACTTAGGATACATAACTAACCGCAAAAATGCTTTGTTATAGCTTTAAATATGGATTGGAAGTAGCGGTGGGGTATGGAGAGGAGGAAGTGGTGGGGTGAAGAGTGGGGGGATTTGGTAGGGTGATTGGTGATAGGTGGATTAATGAATAATACTTCTAATTATTTGTTTGACATTTATGAAAAATTCATTTATTAAAATACAGGTTTATTTTTGAAAAAATAACAGTGAGTTTATCTACATTATTCTACTTTATGTTTCTATTGCACATGAAACATGATTTCTGAGATACAGGAGGACCATCGAATTGTGTGCTCCAGTCAGGACGATTGTAATGTATAAAACATGGCAATTTAATTTGAAGATCAAAACTTGATTTATAAGACATTGGTAATTTCCCCCATACATCCAAGAGTTCCAAAGGATCTGCATAATTAATTAGATATTCCAAAGGTAACATTTCTAGTTCATCTGTAGTAAAATCCTGCAAGGTTTTCTTTCCGCTTACATGACTAAACATTACATTTGCTGTTGGGCAAGACATAGTTTTTCTTTCTTTTCAGTCTGTTCCTTTTCTGTTTCCAATTCTTGAACTTTCTTTATCTGTTCAGTTCGAAACTTTTTTTTAGCACTCTTAGATAGGTTGGGAGGTGGATTTATTATTATTAAATTGTTTTCTATGTAGTCTTGTGGATTATAGCTTTCGTAATGTTCTGCGTCCCAGGAGAGATCAATAGGGACTGCTACAGACATGATCTGAATTGTGTTAAATACTGTAAATATTGAGAATTTATAGCAATAAAAGTGGTGTGGGGAAAAGCTGGTAGGAGGAATAGTTTTGAAAGCTCATTTGGAAGCTCCTGAGAGGAGTGGGGAGAGGAGTGGGGAGAGGAGTGGGGAGAGGAGAGGGGAGAGGAGAGGGGAGAGGAGTGGGGAGAGGAGTGGGGAGAGGAGAGGGGGGGATTTTGGTGGGGTGAAGAGTGGGGGGATTTGGTGGGGTGAAGAGTGGGGGGATTTGGTGGGGTGAAGAGTGGGGGGATTTGGTGGGGTGAAGAGTGGGGGGATTTGGTGGGGTGAAGAGTGGGGGGATTTGGTGGGGTGAAGAGTGGGGGGATTTGGTGGGGTGAAGAGTGGGGGGATTTGGTGGGGTGAAGAGTGGGGGGATTTGGTGGGGTGAAGAGTGGGGGGATTGATGGACAACCGGCACAAACACTCTACTTTTATTGTTAGACGATACGTTTTCCTATATTTGCTAAATATCGAATCAAAAAAGTGATTCCCCATAAAATATTTTCTTAAATAATGCAAAGAACGCATATTCCTTGCTGCTACCCTCAAACCTTTTGTGATCCAAGGCTTTTTCTTTTTTTCTTTTAAAACTCGAACTGGGAATGCGTTGGAAAAACAATACAATAACATAGTGTGAAAAGAGCTTAGTGGATCTATAGTGCTTAAAACACCCTCCCAGTCCGATTCAGCACACAGTTGTGAGAACCTATCGCAGTTTCTCCGGTTAAAAACTCTACCCCTCCTCCGAACCTTTTTAAAATTTTCGCATTCAATACTTATTCTACAGTAAATGGCTTCGTGATCCGATAATCCCGAATTAACAACTTCGCAATAAACCTCACCTGTGCTAAAATTTGTACATACATAGTCTAACAATGTAGCAGAATGAGACGAAACTCTTGTTGGAACACTAACAAACATATTTAAGTCAAAACATGTCAATAAACATTTTAACCTTTGTACGCAAATATCATCACCATCCAAATAATTTATATTAAAATCGCCGGAAACTATTATGTAACCATTGACTGGCAACTCTGATAAAACACTCTCTAACCTCCACAAAAAATCATTGACATCGCTTGAGGGAGCCCTATACAGATTCAGGATGTAAAGGTTAAGTTTAGAAGATTGAACTAATGAAAATTCAAATGTTTTTTCCTCTCTTAAAAAATCAAACTTATTTATACTATCAAAAGTAACATATTTACAAACCTCCTCGTGAATCAGAATAAGTGTCCCTCCATGTAAGAATCTTGATCGGCAATACTTATGAACTAAAAAATAATGAGGTACAAACAATGGCTCCTCCTCCTTTAACCAGTGCTCGCACAACATTACCACTTCCGGATAATGAAAACTATTTAAGAGAATTGACAACTCGTCAATCTTGTTTCTAAGGGATTGCACATAATGTAATCAAGGAGAGACCGCCACTGCTGGTGTAACCTCTAAAAAAGCGTTGCCATTAATTAAATTAATTATAATATCATGCGGGGTAGGGGCAGTGTTCTGCTTGTGGGGGACTTTAATGTTCATTTCGGGACTGGGGCTTCGAGGTGTGTTGATCTCTGCGGTTTGCTGGGTTCTTTTGGACTGGTGCAGTTGGTGTCTGAGCCGACCAGGAATGGCAGCTGCTTGGACAATGCATTCTCTAGCCTTGGTGACCGTGACTGTCGGGTGGCCATGGTGGACACGGCTCTTTCTGATCACCTTGGTCAGCTTATCGAGTTACCAGTGCCTTGGGGTGGCAGTGACCCTGGGATAGCAAAGATCATCTACAGACCTATCACACAACAAGGTAAGACTATTTTTTTCTTGTGCACTGAGAGAGTGGACTTGGGTTTTTTGAATGATTTGATATGAAATTTCTTTCTTTTCATAATACATTAATTGAAGCATTCTTATATGCTTTTCCTGAGAAATCCTACAATAAACGGAGAGATCAAAATCGTCTGATAAATTAGTTTAATGATGACTTAAGGGCGATGAGGGAGGTATTACGGTTGCTAAAAGAATACTATAATCAGTTTCCAACAATAGCTCAGAAAAATCTTATAAAGAACTATAAAAAACAATATAAAGCTGCAATAGCAAGTCTCCAGCGCAACAACGATAAATTAGAAGGAAATTTCACATGGATACGTGAAAAATTGCTGGAAATAGAAAAAGCCAGCATGGAAAAATTCCAGAAGATTCACGATTTCATGGAACAAAAAATCGTTCGAAATCCTAATACGACGTTGCCAAAATCGACAACAAAAAAGGCAAACACCGATAACCAGACTGCGAAGTTTTCAACATCCAAATCCCAAATTGCAAAAATCCCAAGTGACAGGCAACACACCAGCAATGCCGGTAGTTCTACTGAGCATGCAGATGTAGGAGAAGCCAAGAAGACAGATGCCAAAGAGAAGGAAGCCAACCCGTCAAATGTCAACGTTATCGATCTAACCCAAAACCAAAACAAAAACATAAATGATGTGAATTCTGCTACCCCAACAACAGAAGGCAAAGCAGTTCCTAGCCAAAAGCAAAAAAATGTATCGAAAGTCAAGTCTGGGACCATACCAGATTCGGAACAAACTAAACAGAGTCAAGATGTAGCTAACAATAAAGAGACACCATGGGCAGTGGTTACAAAGCGAAGATCTGGGAGAACTGAAACTAAGAGACCTGATCAGTAGTTGATTATCACAAATACGAAATAAATCCAAATCCAAAATCATTCCCAAAGGAGCTTCCCAAATGAGCTTCCCAAATGAGCTTTCAAAACCATTCCCAATCCCCCCACCAAATCCCCCACTCTTCCCCCACCAAATCCCCCCACTCTTCCCCTACCAAATCCACCCACTCCCTACCAATTCCCCCCACTCTTCACCCCACCAAATCCCCCCACTCTTCACCCCACCAAATCCACCCACTCCCCACCAAATCCCCCCACTCTCCACCCCACCAAATCCCCCCACTCTCCACACCACCAAATCCCCCCCACTCTTCACCCCACCAAATCCCCCCACTCTCATCCCCACTCCTCTCCCCTCTCTCATCCCCACTCCTCTCCCTCCGCTAAAAATCCTTATTTAAATCAATACCGAATGATTCCTTGTTAGTTATGTATCCTCCATGGTTTAGAATTGCTATACTAAGCTTTTCTATAATATCCCGATGTCGTTGTTTAGTTTGCAGAAACCTTATAGTCAGTATTGTTCAAAGTGTGCCCAATTGAGACCGGTTAAAATATCGCAAGAATG
Source organism: Philopedon plagiatum (assembly GCA_963971165.1). Lineage (NCBI taxonomy): Eukaryota > Metazoa > Arthropoda > Insecta > Coleoptera > Curculionidae > Philopedon > Philopedon plagiatum. Next base: position 35,712,873 of record OZ020194.1, read on the forward strand.
TGTTGAATAAAAGAGTTGTGAAAGCTGAAGATGTTAAAACATAAACATCAAATAAAAGTAAAAAATTTTAAAAAGTGTTTTGTGGACACGCGCTATGAACTTTTAGAATTAGACTGTAGTGATGATGAACTCTTTACGTTGCTTGAGGAAGGTATAGCGTTATGTAACAATGTTCTTGCAGGATCTATAAACTCAAAACATTTTAATGACCATATAAGTCTTATAAGTTTAGGTTTAGATTTATATGAATGGTTTACCGTAATGAGAGGAAGAAATCTGATTGCGGAAGAATAAGTATAAGTTTCCCGTGCTTTTTTGTTTAGTTCTCATCATGTTTTCATGCAGTGATTGCAGCAAGAGTTTTACTCAACAATCAAACGTGTATAGACATAAAAGAGAATCGTGTCCCATGAGACCGTCTTGTTCGCGCGAGAAAAGAAAATCCAAGACTCAAATATGTGATGTGTCTTCAAAAAAACTTAAAATAGAAGATATTACAGAAGATAGACCCCCAGTACCGAAACTTACTTTATCACGATGTAAAGACTGTGATACTTGGTATATAAAAAATAAACTTGCTGCACATTTAAGGTCAAACCTTCATAAAAGTGGACTTAAAAGTGACGATGAAGTGAAAATTTTAACTTCTGCATTTAAAAACAGGATTGTGTCCTACATGTTGCTGCCATCGAAAAAGTACGTGGACATTGACGATTTTTTCGAAGAAGTACAACAAAAGTTTGTAAGTTTGCTCTCTGAACAGCTAGTTAAGCATAGGTCTGTTAAAATTAATGTAGAATTGTTTGGACAATATATTTTACAAACAAAAGAGACAATCGAAACTAAATCGTTTAATACAAAAAATAAGGTTATATCATCATCAACAAATTTACGTGACATTTCTAAACAGTTTTTGTCTGAAATAAAAGAAAAAGTCTCAATATTCGCACAAAATGGCTCAGGTTGGGCATTGGAAAAAATATTACATTTGGAACTTAACATAAACAAATTTAATCCAATTAGAGCGTCTTCATATATCCCTTTACCAAAACAAATTGCAAGGAAACAAGCTGTAATTAACATTAAAAATAATGATTCATATTGTTTCGGATGGAGTGTAATAAGTGCATTATTTCCAGCTGAAATAAATGTTAGTGTAAGAAGTTCATATCCAAATCCTTTTGAAATTTTAAATTTTGAGGGAATTGAGTTTCCTGTAAAGTTGAAAGATATACATAAATTTGAAAGGTCTAATCAAATATCTGTCAATGTTTACGGCTTAGAAAGCGTATATGAGGACAATAAACTAAAATATGAGGTAGTGGGTCCTCTCCATTACACTGATAAAAAACTTCCAGTACATGTAAACTTGTTGTTGATAAGTGAAGGTGAAAATAATCATTATTGTTGGATTAAGGATATGTCTAGGTTAGTTTCATCTCAGATTAATAAAACTGGTTTTAAAAAATATTTTTGTGATGGATGTTTAATATATTTTACATCATTAAAAAGACTTCAAGAGCATCAGTTACATGATTGTAATCATTTGTATACAAAAGTTCCCACCAATAATATTAAGATAAATAAGTATGGTCAACACATACCAGAAAATATTCTACAGTTTGAAAATTTTCGGAAACAACTAAAAGTTCCATTTGTTATATATGCAGACTTTGAATGCTTTTTAAAACTTTTGCAGTATCAAGAACCAGGGAACGAACAGAATTCTTATACTTTAAATACATTTAAACATGAACCATATGCATTTTGCTATTTCATTAAATGTTCATATAATGATTCTTTGTCGGTATTAGATTACTATTTTGGTATAGATGCAGCTGGTGAATTTTGTAAACGAATTGAAGGTCATGTACATAGAATTTATAATGAATATCTTAAACCGGTAGTGAAAATGCTTCCTTTATCAGTTGAGGAAGAAGTAGCTGATAAAAATAGCACAATTTGTGTCATATATGTAACGAAAAACTTGAAGAAAATGAAAAAGTAAGGGATCACGATCATTTAGCTGGTAAATTTCGAAATGCAGCTCACAGTATCTGCAATCTAAATTTTAAAATTCCATATTTTATACCAATCTTTTTTCATAATTTAACGGGTTATGATAGTCATCTATTTGTTAAACAATTGTTTTGTGAAGAAGATAATATTGATGTCCTTGCACAAACTAAAGAAAAATATATTTCATTTTCAAAATCCATATTAGTTGACAAAGTAAAAGATAAAGACAATAAAGAAAGAAATATTTTTATAAAAATGAGATTTTTAGATTCATTTCGATTTGTTGGTTATTCGTTAGAAAAGCTTGGTGAAAGCTTGGAATCAAATCAGTGCATTGAGATTAAAAAACATTTTGAAGATCCTAACCAGTTTAATGAAATTCGAAAAAAAGGTGTCTATCCTTATTCTTATGTAGATTCTATGGAAAAATTAAATGAAACTCAACTTCCAGCTATTGATCACTTTTATGATAAACTTAAAGAGGAGTCTATGAATCCATCAGATTACAATAGAGCAATTACTATTTGGAATTTATTTCATTGTCAAAATCTTATGGATTATACCAAAATTTATTTATTGTCTGATGTTCTCATATTAACAGATTTTTTTGAAGCATTTCGAAATGTTTCTCTGAATAACTTTAAGCTAGATCCCGCCCAGTATTATACATTACCAGGTTTAAGGTGGGATTCAATGTTAAAAATGACTGATATTAAATTAGAATTATTAACAGATATAGATATGATACATTTCTTTAAAAATAATGTAAGAGGTGGTATCTGTCATTGCAGCGTTCGAAAAGTTGAAGCTAATAATCCATATTTTGAAAATTATGATAATAATAAACCAAATTCATTTATTATGTATTTGGATGCCACTAACTTGTATGGACATAGTATGAGCCAATATCTCCCAGTAAGTAACTTTTCTTGGATGACTATAGATGAAATTGAGACGTTAGATGTGATGTCTATACCTGACGATGCTGAATACGGGTATGTTTTGGAAGTAAATTTAAATTATCCCCAACGTTTACATGACGAACACAACGAACTACCTTTTTTGGCTGAAAATATTTGTGCACCTGGTTCGAAACAAAAGAAATTAATTTGTAATTTAAATAACAAAGAAAAGTATGTAATTCATTACCGAAATCTTAAACAGGTGCTTCAAAATGGATTAAAATTAACCAAAATTCATAGAGTTATTAAATTTAAACAAGCTGCATTTCTTAAACAGTACATCGATTTAAATACCGAAATGAGGAACAAATCTAAAAATAAGTTGGAAAAGGATACTTATAAATTATTTAATAATGCCATTTATGGTAAATCTCTAGAAAACATTGACAAGCGAGTTGACATTAGATTAATCACACACTGGGAGAACATTGGTAAAAAAGCAAGGAGCGCAGACATTGATTGCTAAACCAAATTTTAAAGATCGACTAGTTTTTAATGAAAACTTAGTCGCCATACTGTCATATTTCCCCAGATATTCATCATTTTTTCCAAATTTCTATATATTTTTGATATTATTTATTTAACATTTCGGAAACCACTCTACGTGCTGCGATTGCATATCGCTGGCCTCGCCTTTATTTTATGAACCCTGACCAGATTGAACTGTTTGTATAAACTGTTCTTGAGGGGTTCATATAAAAAGCGTACCAGCGAGATGCAAAGGAGGGCGTCGTGTCCCGACGGAGGAGGCGTCACTGTGGTGCCGCACGAACGGTACAATTAGCGCCAGCCCTTTAGGCTGACCGAGTACTCCGATAGAAGCTGCCCCCTACGCTACCCAACCTAGCAACGTAAGTGAATTGTGTACCTGGATAAATTATACAAGTGTTTTGGTAAACCGCAGCCTAATTTATCAACCCTGACGACCCCTAGCGTGACAATACAAATGGAAAGAGTAAAAATAACCTATAATAAACCTGTTTATCTTGGCTTCACAGTCTTGGAATTATCAAAAACCGTATTGTATGATTTCTATTATGATTACATTAAAACCAAGTATGGAGACAAAGCAATTTTATTATATACTGATACAGACAGTTTGATTTTACACATTGAAACGGAAAATTTTTATCAGGATATGCAGCAAAATTTAGATAAATTTGATACTTCTAATTACAGCGAAAACAATATACATAACATAACTAAGAATAAATCGGTATTAGGACGTATGAAGGATGAGTTTGCAGGTCAACCAATTTTAAGTTTTTATGGAACAGGAGCTAAAGCCTACTGTGTTAATTTAGAAAATAAATCCGAAAAAAAAGCAAAGGTAGTTAAAAAATATGTAATACAAAATTCAATTACTAAACAAGATTATAAAGATGTAGTGGAAAATTCGGAAACCAAATTTAGAAAAATTAATGTCTCATTCCATTTTACATGATATGTTTACCCAATTAAAAAATAAGGTTGCTTTATCTCCAAAAGATGATAAACGCTACATAATTCCGGAATCATTCAAAACTCTGGCTTGGGGACACAAACATATAAGTATTTTGGAAGAGAAATCCAAGACTGATGATGAGGTGGTTAATAATGTAATTGATATTCTGAAAGATTTAGTTCATGATGAATATAAAACGTAAGAACCCTGGAAAAATAGTTTATTTTGAAAATGGCTCTGCTACCAATAGGAGTTCTATTTCTATCAGCATTCGTTAACAATACTTTGTTCATACAAGTTGATCCTAATATTCGAGAAGCATTTATTTGTCTATCTGTTAATAATGTAAATAATGATAGTTGGCCTTCAACATGGAAAAGAATGAATATAAATAATGGTTTATTTACCTACAAAATAGATGATAATATTATAAATAATTCTACCGTTGTACAGTATAAGTTAAGATTATATTATTTCAATAAAACTTCAATAGTGACACAGGAATGGAATCAGTTGTATAGAAAATCTTGTATAGAAGAATGCAATGTAAATGTGTGTATAGTATTATTAAGTATATTGTTAGTAGTGTTTATATGTACTATGGGATATATATTATTCAAAGTATATTTGTATTATAAATAAAATTCTGGAGTCAATAAAAAAGGTTTTTATTCATAACAATGTCTATAATTATATAACAATTTTACGTTTGCTAATGCACAATGCCATGGATTCACATTTTTGTGAAAATAACATTCTGGAATTTTCTTAAATCTACTTAATTTTGGTTCTTGACCAATGGGAATAGCGTATATGAAATCTTCATCCAAAAACTTTTTTAAGAAGTTTATTTTTTCATTCCCTTTCACGTAAATTTTGGGCGATTGATAAACTTCTAACACATGCTTTAAAATATCATCAATTTCATTAATTTCTATATTTCCAAATTCCCATTTTAGTCCATGATACTCTTCGGCCCATTTAACCAGTTTCATATCAGGAGCAGATAACATATTTTTTTGAAATGGCGATTTAAACAGATAATTTGAGCAACGAATCCCATCATAAATCGCTAATTCTTTTGGAATGTATCCAAAGGAACAGTTGAATCCTTGAATGTCGATAAAAAGTTCTGTCTTACACTCATTCATGGTTAGTCGCTAAATGATGTTTAAATCTATAAGATTAGTGTTTAAATCCCCCCACCACTCTTACTACCCCCACTACCAGGCTTACTATCCCCACTACCACATCTATCTATTTAAGCAATCACCCACAGTTCTACTGACATTATTTCAAGCAATCATCTGAAAATGTATCAACCAACAGGAAACCAACAAGAGTTTAGTAAGAAGCGCAATGCAGCTCTCATCAATGAAACCATCTACTACATTAACAAATCCAAATCCAAATGGGTCAGCATTGGATTTTCCTTAGAGAGAAAATATATTCCTGTTGTTAAACTCTGTGGATACAAATATAATCAAAATGTGACTTTTAATGAAGATTAATGGATTTCCTTCCTAAATAATCAAGGAATTATGTTGAGCTTTATTTATTCCAACAACACCGGGTGGCAACCCATGAAGGGAAATGGTTATGAGATTCACTTTGTGTTTATTGGGGATGCAAGAATAATTAAGATTACACAAGATGGCGGTAATGAAGTATTCCTAGCTGGTGATACCATAAATGAATTAGTGAACTTGACAAAGTTAATCAAATATCGTTTTGATATCTTAAAAAACCAGGAATTTTCCAAATATTACAATATTTTAGTTAGTGGAATCTCTATGAAAAATTGTGATTTGTTAAAAAATGTATATGAGGTTATTTCACCTATGGAAAATAGTTTAAATGTTTGCTGTGTTTTGGAATTATTAAACTTTTACTCAGATTGTGTTGTGGAGGATGTAGAAATATTTGCATGTAATGAATTTGTAAAAAGTTGTATTGAAAATAAAAATTCATAAATATATTTTTCTCTTTTATTCCTCCCACCTCCTATCTTAAATTAATATTTAAAGCTCTGTTCATAAATATATTTTTCTTTTTATTCCTACCACCTCCTAAAATTAGTATTTAAAGATCTGAACTTACTTTAAGTCTCACATACTCATACAAGATGTGGTTAGCATATACATCTCAACGAGTGCCATATAACCTAACAAGTGCTATAGAGAATCTATCATATGACTTTAGGAATTTAGAATTTGATGCTGCCCATGAAGCCGAGTATGGATTCGATCGATTTTATACCTATGAAGAGTGTATGGAATTGGCTAGAAAATACAAAAAAGCTGCAGAAGCCTGTAACATATATTTACATACTTCTGATATAAGAACTTTTCTGCAAACCATAAAGGAAATGGGATTTGAGGAGCATTTGGATGAAGTAAAGAAGTTTTTGTCACCTGAAATTATTCAAGAATTCAACCTAATTTATAACAAATAAAAAAACTTTAATTTATTTATGTGTTTTATTCAATCATTAAATAATTATTATATAAATTGTATGCATTAGTAAGTGCACATATACATGGTGATTTAGAATGATAAAAACAATGAGCTTCTTCTTGTAACGATGGATTTTCATCAAGTTCTATGACTGGTTTTAATGAATATTTTCGAATGTATTCTGATTTCTCTCTCCCTTTAACATAAACATGATCTACTTTCTCTGTTAAATTCTTGATTATAACAGAAAACTTGTGAATTGGTGTATATCCTTCATTCCATGGGATACAGTGATGATTTTTCATTAACCACACAGCTTGTTTGTGTAAGTCAGGTGGTAGGTATTTTAGATCAAATGGTGCTTTAAAAACATAGTGGCAAGTCTTGCTTCCATCATAGGCAGCCAGTTCTTTGGGAATAAACTTCTTATTTTCTATATTAAATCCTTGCACATCGACAATTAGTAACCTCATAATTTCAAAAATGAGAATTGTTTAATCATAGATTTCTTGTCAGAGTATTCTTGTAGTTGCTGTTTTAGCTTTTTCAATTCTTTTAAAAAGTAGGATAAGCGAAGTTCCAGTTCTTCACCCATAATGGTAGGAAAGAATAGTAGAGCATTGATTTTATATAGTTAGACATGCGCTTTAAAGTTGTCTAACATTTTTGGTTAATCGATTGTAGCTAAATACTTTGTCGTGCATAATAAGACAATAGGCAGATATTTTGTCTTTAAGATCATCATGTAACTCAAACTCAACTCTCATAACAATAGGTCCGGATTCAATTGTTTCTTTCTGATGTGAACAATCGATATATACGATAGGAGCATAAGCATTAAATTCCTTTGGAGAAAAAATGGGCTCAGGTGTTAATCCATAGTAAGATTTTTGAAATTGTGAAAACATTTCGTATAATGATGCAAATTTATTTTTAGCAAAGTCTAAAAATAGATCGTTGTAGGGATATCTCTCAGAGTTTAAAAATACTTTAATGTTTCGTAATTTAACGTTGGAAAATAAAGACATATCAGTTGTTGATTTATCCCTTAAGTCTTTTTGAAAAGCAATTGCTACATGACGTGGGGTATTTACTTTTGTAGATGTTTTGACAGGCCAATTATGACGATTGGTTTTCAATAATTCCGGGTATTCAATCAGTTCCCAGCTCCGGAACGCAAGTATTATATCAGTATTCTTATTAATTATTTTAGATAATGCCAATTCTTGAGGAATAGCTACTGAAATGTGAGGTATATTCCAAGTTAGCTTTGTAAGCTCAATTTTTGGATTTTCGTCTGCAGTATTAATTGTTGCATTTTTGTCTGAATTATCTCGTACTAAAATAAGTTCTTGTTTGGCATTTAAAATAATATTTTTGTAGTCTTCAAAGAAACCCATTAAGAATTTAAGGGGAATGCAAACATTAAATAGTCCTGTCGTTGCATCAACAACTTGTGAAGATTCCATAGGAAACCAACCTGCGTTTTTAAGTTTATTGCATTCATTTTTATTATATGACAAATATCCCTTTATTGTCGAAGTTAACCCAACATCTCTAACTGAATCTATTGTAACACCGTTTAATTGATAACGCATTTCTTTAAAAAGGAAAGCAATTCCATTATTTATCAATTTTAATGTATTTGAGACAGTATTATTATCTTTTGTTAGTTTACCCTCTATGTAAAGAAAGCTTTCGGAAGGAAGAGTATACTTGTCTACTTCATGAACAGGTATTATAATTTCATCATTTCCCAATTTTGTAGGTAGGTATGGTTCATAACCATGAACTTCGGAATGCACAATTGAATTATCTATGAAAAGACCTTCTGTTACATTAAGGACATCCATTATACTAAAACTTTTAAACCTAGAGATTTCGAAAAGCTTATATTTTCAGGTGTTATCCCTTGTGTGTTTCTCTTTCTACTAATCTTTGGTTTACGATGTTTAGCCTTCTTATAGTTTTTAGTAATTTTTGTGGGTAAATTGGAGGTTTTTCTATTATAAAGGATAACCATTATACTTCTTTTATATGCAACCTTATTGTTACAGTTTCGTTTCGAAAATCAACAAGATTTAAATCTTGGTCTATTACCTTTACTGTTATTTTATCTATTACTTTTACTGTAACAGGAAAATAAATAATATTTTGGGGACTTTCTATTATTTTAAATCCAGGGCTAACATTAGGGAAAAACTGATGAATAATGTGTACTGGCTTTCCGTTCAGATAGGAACCTTCTGCGATACCGCAGTCTATGCATAAAGAATTAGCTTTTATAATCTCTGCTGGATTTTGCGATGTTCTTGGAACTCCATCACCAGATATAATTCCATTATTAAAACCCAAAAGTTTTCCTATTGTTCCATCTTTAAAAATAATATCTGTAGTAGACTTTATTGTTGATTTTAATGTGTTGTTATTTGCATAGAGGTGAAACGAAATATTTCTTTTTTGGAATTCACTCTGTAAATATTTATTAACATCGTCCATTTCATAACTTCCCGTAGGAATTGTTAAAAATTCATTATTTTTTCCAAAATATACTTTATTATTACTTTTATCAATATTTGGTATTGCATTAAAAGTTTCAAAGTTGGTAAGTCCGACAACGTAGGAAGTGTTAGGATCTAAGTAAATAGGTGGATGGAAATCTGCTTGAAGTATAGCTGAATTTGCGGAAAGAGCTATAGTAAACGACATGATGGTCGTAATAAGAATAAAATGGAAACACAATTACGCATTATTATAAATAAACTGTAAGGATAACTGTCCACAAGGTGAGGTATTAAAAGATTGATATTTATCATAGTTATATTTAATATTGTGGTTGCTACCATCGCTATAGAAATAAGTTATAACTTCATTTGGTGGTCGTAAATTTCCAAAACTATCAAAGTATATTATGTTATTATTATTTTTAACATATGCTGTCCAGTGAGTGCCTTCCCCCAAATTATTATCTAAATTAATGATACCTGTTTCATATTTTTTTATTTTTTTGGGTAACTTATTTCTCATAAAGGCACCTCTAAAATGTGGCAACTTTAATAATTTGACATACTTTAATAAATCTATATTTGTCAAAGGTCGGCGAGGTAGCAAATTTAACAGTTTTTTGAATATGGTTTTAAATATAGACCACACCCTTTCTTATATGGTTTTAAATAAAGACCTTCTCCAATTGATATTTTTTCCATTTCTTTGTTGTGTCTTGTTTGTTCTTCTAACTTCTTTTGTGCATTTTTGGCGGAATTTACTGCCTGGGCAATGCCAGCAGCGCCCCCGCTTAGGGCTCCTAGAGCAGATAAACCAGCAAAAATAGGTATTAAAGGTAAAATTCCACCAGTTATTGGAATTGGAATAACTCTTTGTTTAGGTTCTTTTATTTTTAATTTTTTAATCGATGATAAAGCTGTGCTGGCAGCATTTCTTATATTAGCAAACTTTTTTCCAACCAGCTCTTTACGTGCTTTTCTTACGACTTGGTTAAAGGATATTTGACCTCCTTTCTTGCGTTTATGACTTCTTTTTCTTATTCCCATACCGAGTTTTGTTTTTGCTTTCATGATTCCGGCCACAGCCAAGGATGACAGTTTTTCGCCTAGATTTGAATCTGAAGCTTTAAATCTATTAAATGCCTTTTTAGCTAATACTTTATCTGCCTCGTTTCTGTTTTTTAAATCGGAATATTCCGAATATGCTATATCGTGCTCTTTGCAAGCTTCGTCTAATAAATTAATTCCCTTATCACCTCGGGCAAGCCTTTTGTTTAACCTTGTACCAGGTCCGCAAAAGTTATAAGAAGGAATATGGAGCTCTACTGGTAATTTATTAATAAGAGTATTTAATAAACCACCACCTTTTCTCTGTCCTTCCACGCAGTGAATGACATTATTATGTCTAATCATTATATATAAATGATTCGAAAACGCAAATAACCTTACTTAAATAGTGATGGTCAAACAATGAAGATTAAAAAACAAGATTTTTCTTTACCGATAAAAAATTTTGATTTATATCATGATAATTATCGAAAACATGGGCAATTATTTGGTGGAAATTGTAAAAGATGTTTAATAGTGGGACCATCGGGTTGTGGGAAGACAAATGTTATGATTTCTCTTATAACACACGCTAATGGATTAAGATTTGAAAATATATATGTGTACTCAAAATCCTTATATCAATCAAAATATGAATATCTAAAAAGGCTTTTTGCCCCACTAAAGTTTATTGTTTATTTTGAATCATCGAACGCTGAGGATATTGTTTCACCCACTGAAATAAAACCAAACTCACTGATTGTATTTGATGATATAGTATGCACTGATCAAAATCTTATGAGGGATTATTTTTGTTTTGGACGTCATAAAAATACAGATTGTTTTTATTTGTGTCAAACATATTCATCAATCCCTAAATAACTTATACGTGATAATGCCAACCTTCCAAAATACTTATATGTTTGTGTCCCCAAGCCAGAATTTTGAATGATTCCGGAATTATGTAGCGTTTATCATCTTTTGGAGATAAAGCAACCTTATTTTTTAATTGGGTAAACATATCATGTAAAATGGAATGAAAGACATTCATTTTTCTAAATTTGGTTTCCGAATTTTCCACTACATCTTTATAATCTTGTTTAGTAATTGAATTTTGTATTACATATTTTTTAACTCCCTTTGCTTTTTTTCGGATTTATTTTCTAAATTAACACAGTAGGCTTTAGCTCCTGTTCCATAAAAACTTAAAATTGGTTGACCTGCAAACTCATCCTTCATACGTCCTAATACCGATTTATTCTTAGTTATGTTATGTATATTGTTTTCGCTGTAATTAGAAGTATCAAATTTATCTAAATTTTGCTGCATATCCTGATAAAAATTTTCCGTTTCAATGTGTAAAATCAAACTGTCTGCATCAGTATATAATAAAATTGCTTTGTCTCCATACTTGGTTTTAATGTAATCATAATAGAAATCATACAATACGGTTTTTGATAATTCCAAGACTGTGAAGCCAAGATAAACAGGTTTATTATAGGTTATTTTTACTCTTTCCATTTGTATGGCGACTAAGTTTTCATTAAAAACTAGTCGATCTTTAAAATTTGGTTTAGCAATCAATGTCTGCGCTCCTTGCTTTTTACCAATGTTCTCCCAGTGTGTGATTAATCTAATGTCAACTCGCTTGTCAATGTTTTCTAGAGATTTACCATAAATGGCATTATTAAATAATTTATAAGTATCCTTTTCCAACTTATTTTTAGATTTGTTCCTCATTTCGGTATTTAAATCGATGTACTGTTTAAGAAATGCAGCTTGTTTAAATTTAATAACTCTATGAATTTTGGTTAATTTTAATCCATTTTGAAGCACCTGTTTAAGATTTCGGTAATGAATTACATACTTTTCTGTGTTATTTAAATTACAAATTAATTTCTTTTGTTTCGAACCAGGTGCACAAATATTTTCAGCCAAAAAAGGTAGTTCGTTGTGTTCGTCATGTAAACGTTGGGGATAATTTAAATTTACTTCCAAAACATACCCGTATTCAGCATCGTCAGGTATAGACATCACATCTAACGTCTCAATTTCATCTATAGTCATCCAAGAAAAGTTACTTACTGGGAGATATTGGCTCATACTATGTCCATACAAGTTAGTGGCATCCAAATACATAATAAATGAATTTGGTTTATTATTATCATAATTTTCAAAATATGGATTATTAGCTTCAACTTTTCGAACGCTGCAATGACAGATACCACCTCTTACATTATTTTTAAAGAAATGTATCATATCTATATCTGTTAATAATTCTAATTTAATATCAGTCATTTTTAACATTGAATCCCACCTTAAACCTGGTAATGTATAATACTGGGCGGGATCTAGCTTAAAGTTATTCAGAGAAACATTTCGAAATGCTTCAAAAAAATCTGTTAATATGAGAACATCAGACAATAAATAAATTTTGGTATAATCCATAAGATTTTGACAATGAAATAAATTCCAAATAGTAATTGCTCTATTGTAATCTGATGGATTCATAGACTCCTCTTTAAGTTTATCATAAAAGTGATCAATAGCTGGAAGTTGAGTTTCATTTAATTTTTCCATAGAATCTACATAAGAATAAGGATAGACACCTTTTTTTCGAATTTCATTAAACTGGTTAGGATCTTCAAAATGTTTTTTAATCTCAATGCACTGATTTGATTACAAGCTTTCACCAAGCTTTTCTAACGAATAACCAACAAATCGAAATGAATCTAAAAATCTCATTTTTATAAAAATATTTCTTTCTTTATTGTCTTTATCTTTTACTTTGTCAACTAATATGGATTTTGAAAATGAAATATATTTTTCTTTAGTTTGTGCAAGGACATCAATATTATCTTCTTCACAAAACAATTGTTTAACAAATAGATGACTATCATAACCAGTTAAATTATGAAAAAAGATTGGTATAAAATATGGAATTTTAAAATTTAGATTGCAGATACTGTGAGCTGCATTTCGAAATTTACCAGCTAAATGATCGTGATTCCTTACTTTTTCATTTTCTTCAAGTTTTTCGTTACATATATGACAAATTGTGCTATTTTTATAAGCTACTTCTTCCTCAACTGATAAAGGAAGCATTTTCACTACCGGTTTAAGATATTCATTATAAATTCTATGTACATGACCTTCAATTCGTTTACAAAATTCATCAGCTGCATCCATACCAAAATAGTAATCTAATACCGACAAAGAATCATCATATGAACATTTAATGAAATAGCAAAATGCATATGGTTCATGTTTAAATGTATTTAAAGTATAAGAATTCTGTTCGTTCCCTGGTTCTTGATACTGCAAAGGTTTTAAAAAGCATTCAAAGTCTGCATATATAACAAATGGAACTTTTAGTTGTTTCCGAAAATTTTCAAACTGTAGAATATTTTCTGGTATGTGTTGACCATACTTATTTATCTTAATATTATTGGTGGGAACTTTTGTATACAAATGATTACAATCATGTAACTGATGCTCTTGAAGTCTTTTTAATGATGTAAAATATATTAAACATCCATCACAAAAATATTTTTTAAAACCAGTTTAATTAATCTGAGATTAAACTATCCTAGACATATCCTTAATCCAACAATAATGATTATTTTCACCTTCACTTATCAACAACAAGTTTACATGTACTGGAAGTTTTTTATCAGTGTAATGGAGAGGACCCACTACCTCATATTTTAGTTTATTGTCCTCATATACGCTTTCTAAGCCGTAAACATTGACAGATATTTGATTAGACCTTTCAAATTTATGTATATCTTTCAACTTTACAGGAAACTCAATTCCCTCAAAATTTAAAATTTCAAAAGGATTTGGATATGAACTTCTTACACTAACATTTATTTCAACTGGAAATAATGCACTTATTACACTCCATCCGAAACAATATGAATCATTATTTTTAATGTTAATTACAGCTTGTTTCCTTGCAATTTGTTTTGGTAAAGGGATATATGAAGACGCTCTAATTGGATTAAATTTGTTTATGTTAAGTTCCAAATGTAATATTTTTTCCAATGCCCAACCTGAGCCATTTTGTGCGAGTATTGTGACTTTTTCTTTTATTTCAGACAAAAACTGTTTATAAATGTCACGTAAATTTGTTGATGATGATATAACCTTATTTTTTGTATTAAACGATTTAGTTTCGATTGTCTCTTTTGTTTGTAAAATATATTGTCCAAACAATTCTACATTAATTTTAACAGACCTATGCTTAACTAGGTGTTCAGAGAGCAAACTTACAATCTTTTGTTGTACTTCTTCGAAAAAATCGTCAATGTCCACGTACTTTTTCGATGGCAGCAACATGTAGGACACAATCCTGTTTTTAAATGCAGAAGTTAAAATTTTCACTTCATCGTCACTTTTAAGTCCACTTTTATGAAGGTTTGACCTTAAATGTGCAGCAAGTTTATTTTTTATATACCAAGTATCACAGTCTTTACATCGTGATAAAGTAAGTTTCGGTACTGGGGGTCTATCTTCTGTAATATCTTCTATTTTAAGTTTTTTTGAAGACACATCACATATTTGAGTCTTGGATTTTCTTTTCTCGCGCGAACAAGACGGTCTCATGGGACACGATTCTCTTTTATGTCTATACACGTTTGATTGTTGAGTAAAACTCTTGTTGCAATCACTGCATGAAAACATGATGAGAACTAAACAAAAAAGCACGGGAAACTTATACTTATTCTTCCGCAATCAGATTTCTTCCTCTCATTACGGTAAACCATTCATATAAATCTAAACCTAAACTTATAAGACTTATATGGTCATTAAAATGTTTTGAGTTTATAGATCCTGCAAGAACATTGTTACATAACGCTATACCTTCCTCAAGCAACGTAAAGAGTTCATCATCACTACAGTCTAATTCTAAAAGTTCATAGCGCGTGTCCACAAAACACTTTTTAAAATTTTTTACTTTTATTTGATGTTTATGTTTTAACATCTTCAGCTTTCACAACTCTTTTATTCAACACATTCTTGCGATATTTTAACCGGTCTCAATTGGGCACACTTTGAACAATACTGACTATAAGGTTTCTGCAAACTAAACAACGACATCGGGATATTATAGAAAAGCTTAGTATAGCAATTCTAAACCATGGAGGATACATAACTAACAAGGAATCATTCGGTATTGATTTAAATAAGGATTTTTAGCGGAGGGAGAGGAGTGGGGATGAGAGAGGGGAGAGGAGTGGGGATGAGAGTGGGGGGATTTGGTGGGGTGAAGAGTGGGGGGGATTTGGTGGTGTGGAGAGTGGGGGGGATTTGGTGGGGTGGAGAGTGGGGGGATTTGGTGGGGAGTGGGTGGATTTGGTGGGGTGAAGAGTGGGGGGATTTGGTGGGGTGAAGAGTGGGGGGAATTGGTAGGGAGTGGGTGGATTTGGTAGGGGAAGAGTGGGGGGATTTGGTGGGGGAAGAGTGGGGGGATTTGGTGGGGGGATTGGGAATGGTTTTGAAAGCTCATTTGGGAAGCTCATTTGGGAAGCTCCTTTGGGAATGATTTTCGATTTGGATTTATTTCGTATTTGTGATAATCAACTACTCTGATCCAATCATTGGCAAGAATAAACAAGCCAGTATTCTTGAGGCAGCCCAAAGCCTGCAATGGATTTTCATATCGGGTCTATCAAAAACCACAGAGGCACAACATATTGTTCAGTTCCTAAAGCAGTACCAGCTTGATGGAGACTGTAGTTGTGAATAGATGACCACAAAGTCAAAACAAGTGACATCATTTAAGCTTGGTGTACGAAAGGAAAACCAAGAGTGAATCATGAACCCGGAACTATGGCCAGAGGGGGTACGTGTAAACCATTTTCGCAACATTCAACGCTTGCAAGTCATCAGCGGCCCACCTCCGGGGAGGGCAGTTTGGCAGACAGGGTATTGAGAGATGGAGATATGAGTATCCTTCATCAAAATGTCCAATCCATTGGGAATTGCCTTGATGCACTGCAGGATCTAGTAAATGACCAGGACGATTGCCTTGCTATTTGCATTAGTGAACATTGGAAATCACTGTCTCAAATTTGAAACTATAGCCTAGCTGGTTACGATCGTGCATCGGTCTATTGCAGGGAAGAGGGAGCTCATGGAGGAACTGCAATATACATAAGGGAGAATGCTCAGTGGAGGGTGAGAAATGACATTGTTAATTTTTCGGAAGATGTGGTTTTTGAATGTGCAGCAATTGAAGCCACAATAAATAAAACTAAAGTAATCATAATGTGTGTTTATCGTTCCCCAAATGCACCTGTTGATGTTTTGATGACAAAACTTGAGGGTATTTTGTGTAAAATTTTTAGTGAAAATTGTCTTCTGTTCATTGCTGGAGATTTAAATGTAGATATTAGTGAATGTAATAAAAATTCTGTTAACCTTGTGTCACTGTTGGAATCTTTTAATGTATGTCCATCTATTTTAGAATATACACGAATATGTAGGACCACTCAAAGTTGTATTGATAACATTTTTACAAATTGCAGCTCGTTTTGTTCGGAGGTATTGAGAGCACTCATATCTCAGATCATACCGCACAAAAAATAGTATTTACTATAAATAAGGGCTCAGATACCGGCAGGGTAAAGAGACGCCAATTTAATGCACAAAACAAGGAATACTTTTCACGCACCTTGTCTGGCGAGACCTGGGATGCAGTTCTTGGGCTGCCGGAGTCTTCGGTTGACCTTCAGTGGAGGTCTTTCATGAGTGTATTTATGCCTATATTTAACCATAGTTTTCCCATCAAATCTCTCAACAATGGAAATGGAACCAAGAAATATTCAAACCAGCAAAATGCTGAAATTCAAGCTTGCAAACAAGAACTGGATGTTCTTTTGGTGCTTAGTAGTTCTGAGGACAGAATGTTGAGGCATATAGGGCAAAGAAGCGTGAATACAATGGTCTGCTGGCAAGGGCTCGGGCTGCTCAATATGGCAGACGTATAACTTCGAGCGACAATAAGTCAAGATGTGTTTGGCAGATTGTTAAGGAAATAAATGGAGGAAACACAAAGAGCCGGGATTGCCAGCTTCCAAACATCATCGGCAATAATTTTAACAACTTTATCCTTCATGCAGCGCCGAATCTTCTGAGCGGTCTGCCACAGCGGGATGATTTGTCTTGTATTGTCCCTCTTAACAATAAATCTTTTTTCCTAACACCTGTTTCTGTTGGTGAAGTTCTCAACATAATATCAAGGCTTAAAAACAAAATGAGTTCGGGATATGATGAAATCTCTTCCAACCTCCTAAAAAAATGTGCTGTGGCAGTGGCAGTGCCTCTGTGTCACATTGTGAATAATTCTTTTAAGTATGGAATTTTCCCCAACGATCTGAAATTGGCCCTTGTTAAACCTTTGTATAAGAAGGGCGATTCTACATTGATTGAGAACTACCGGCCCATAAGTCTTATACCTACCTTCTCAAAGATCTTTGAAGTGGCAATAACTTCCAGACTTTTGCAATTTTTCTATGCGCAAAAGTTACTTAGCAGCTCACAACATGGTTACCTTAAAGGTAAATCAATTGAAACAGCTGTATATGCCTTTGTGGACAAAATCATAACAGGATTTGAAGACCATAACCTCTCCATGGGTATATTCCTGGACTTGTCGAAGGCATTTGATAGTCTGGATCACAAAATTATTTTGTCCAAACTTGAGCGATATGGTGTGAGGGGGCCAGCTTTGGAATGGATCCAATCCTATCTGTCTAACCGGAGGCAGAGGGTGATCGTTGAGAGGAGGGGAGAGAAGTATTTTTCAGGAGAGGGAAGTCTGCAGTTGGGTATCCCTCAGGGCAGTGTGTTGGGACCTTTGCTGTTCATTTTTTATATCAATGATCTTGCTCTGAAGATGCTTGATGGGGACTCCCATCTAGTTAATTTCGCCGATAACACTAATATCTTAGTTATTGGGTCAGAACTGCCGAGCCTTCTTGGCATTGCGAATGATCGTCTCAGGGCAGTCCAGGAATGGTTTACAGGGAATAGGCTTGTCCTTAATAACGAAAAAACCAATTTTCTATGTTTTAGAACTAAGCAGAAAAATAAGGACATCCCCAGCAGAGTCCAGCTAGACTCTCAGAGTGTGACCCTGGCAAAGAGCGTCAAGTTTCTAGGCATTTTCATAGATGAAAACCTAGACTGGGTGGAACAGATTACAAATGTTTGCAAAAAAGTCAACGCAGCCTCTTATTCTTTAAGAATAATGTCAAAATATCTAGATATCACTAACCTTAGAATTATATATTTTGCAAATATCCACTCGGCACTTCGGTTTGGGGTCATATTCTGGGGGGGTAGTACAGATGTTCACCGTGTCTTTGTGGCTCAAAAGCGAGCAATAAGAATCTTAATGAAGTTAAAATAGGGGGAAACTTTTAGGGGTAGGTTCAGGGAGTTGAATGTCTTGACGGTTCCGGGGCTGTATGTGTATCTTCTTATTTAAATCAGAAATAACTTCATGGATTTTGAAGTGACTCATCAACTGTGTACCAGGAATGTTAGCCTCAACTTTCCAATTCACAGACTTACTGCAACGGAGAGGGGTCCCGCATATTCTTGTATAAAGTTTTTTAATAGGCTGCCAAACAGCCTTAAAGTGGAGGAAAGTTTTAAAGTTTTTAAAAGAGCGGTTCGCTGTTTACTTGTTAGGTTGGAGCCTTACTCAGTCAGTGAGTTTTTAAATCATAACTGTTAGTCATGTGTATGTCAGTGTATACATTTAAATGTGTTATTAGCTTGTATCAATTGTTTTTATTTATGTATAGGATTTAGCTAATTTAGGCTAATGCAAAATGAGTGGAAAGGCTGTATTATGTATTTTGACGCTATATCATTCAATTGTAAAATTACTTGTAAATTTGCCTTTTTTTGATTAAAGGAATTTTTGATTTGATTTGATTTGAATAGGTAATTCTAGAAAAAAGCTAATGATAATCTAATCAAAAGGGCCTCAAATCCTACTAAATATATGTGGAATATAATTTTTTTTTTTATATTCTGACAGCCCACGAAGACCGAAGTCTAAGTACTATGTACAGTGGGTGTACTGGGGAATCGACTCACACGTCCAGAGCTGGAAACATCCGCAGGGATTTCACCAGCCCTTTAAGAGGATGTGTGGGGTGGTACCACCTCGGTCGAGGAAGAATTCCTCTACCACCTTCCAACAACAATCACAAAATATCCATGGTCGAAGCGGGATTTGAACCCGCGCCTCTCGGTTGCAAAGCTGGCGCCGTACCAACTCGGTCACCGGAGACCCAGCCTTCGTGTTAGGTGTCTCCTTTATAAATCCCATTAGGTCATTAAATTGAGGATATTTTTTATTTAAAACTAGCTTAAAATGATTATCTATGTATTCCTCTGAAAATAATCAACTGTTTTATATTTTCAGATATCTACAGAAGTTAAAACTCATTGGCTCTTTGGATCCTTTTACTTTCAAAGATGAAGATTTAGACTTCTCTATTGGTCGAGTTCCTCCAGTTTCCAATATGGGTATTGTTTCGTATTTAGTCTTGACACACAGTTATTACACCAAATGAAAGCAAAGTCTGCAGTGTTATAAATATTTTGAGGCAGGATTTGTAACAAAAGTTGGAGTAAGGGTGGTTAAGGATTCATATATTTTAGTCGACAAGGTATATTTTTTTAGTAATTCTCTAAACTTTGTACTTTACGTTTAATTTTCAGTAACTTTAAAATAAAAATTGAAGGATAAAGGTTTACAGAGTGTTTTTTTTTTTCAGGTAAGACATTCTCAAAGAGCAAACTTAAGCCTGTTAGATGTGTGGAGTATTATAGCAAAAGATGAAAGCATATGTATAATACAGTACATTGTTCACATATGGCCGTTGACATCTGATTTGTACAAATAAATAATTATAGTTTTTGTCATTTTGTATTATTTCTATATTCAAATTCAAATTTATTTATTTGTCCACAAAGATCACATTTACATGACATAAGACAAGTCAAAGTATATAATATAAAATAAAAAACCTTAAAATTAAAATAATCATCTATAGAAATAAAATAAAATATACGAGTCACGTCAATTTGTCGAAGTAACCACAACACAATACAAGGAAAAACAATCTAGTCTATAAATTCGGAGAAACTGTAAAATGCCCTGTCAGTTAAGAAATCCTTCAGTCTTCTCCGGAAAATCTTCATGTTTTCTACCTTTTTTATATTGTCTGGTAATTTATTGAATATCTTTATACACGCATAGTATGGCATAGTGAGTAGTTTTGTGCTTGGGAATAACTAGGGCCGATGCATTTCGTGTTGGATATTGATGATATTCACGGTTTTGGTTGAAACGTGCTTTGTTTTTAAAAACATAAAGTGAACACTTTAATATGTATATTGATGTTACTGTAAGTATTTTGTATTGTTTAAACGCCTCCTTACATGATTCCATGGGTTTTAACCCGAACATCAGTCTAATTATCCTCTTTTGTGATATGAGCACTCTGTTGATGTTAGTTGCTTGGCCCCACAACATTACATTATATGATAAGTAGTGATAAGCCAGTGAATAGTAAATAGTTAATAGCGTTTGCGAAGGAACTGTTTGCTTAAGTTTTAATAATGCATAAAAAGACCTGCTCAACCCAGAGCAGATGTGGTCTATTTGTGGATCCCAGCTGGCTCTCGAGTCCAAGTAGGTGCCTAGAAACTTTACCATTGTCTCACTATCGTCACTGTCTGCCCTAGGTTTGTTTCTGTAGAAGTGCACAGTTATTGTCTTTTGCTTGTTTAATATTAACCTGTTGGCGTTACACCACTGGCTCATGCTATTGGAAACTGTTGAAATCTTCTGGAGGAGCGATTCTTCGTCAACTGCTGAAATGCCCACTGAAGTGTCATCTGCAAATTTTATTGTTGTTCCTGGAAGGGATAGGTCATTAACAAACATTATAAAGATCAGTGGGGCCAACACTCAACCCTGAGGTGCGCCAGTATTAATTTCGTATATATCTGATTGGAAGTCATTGTATTGTACGAGTCGTTTCCTCTGCTCCAAGAACGACATAATAAGTGACAGCGCATTTCCTCTGATTCCCCTGTAATACCATTTATGTTGAACAAAATCGAAGTTAAGAGTATCAAACGCACGCGACAATTCAAAGAAGACTCCAGCCACTACCCAATCCATCTCCAGTTCTCTGTGTATAAAGTTCACTAGCTCCACTGCTGCTGTTTCTGTAGATCTTTGAGGTCGGAATCCATGCTGCTTGTTGCAGAGTAGTTGATTTTTGTTTAAAAATGATAGTATTCTGTCATACAGAGCTCTCTCAAAAACTTTAGAAAATACACTTAGAACAGATACCGGCCTGTAATTTTCAATGTCCTCATGACTGCCACCGTTGAACACTGGAATCATTTTTGCAATCTTCAGTGCTGAAGGGAATGTTCCTGCTTCAGTCGCAGTATTGACTAAGACCTGGATCGGACCAGCTATTTCATTTGATACTGCCTTCAGGACCTTGACTGGAATGCCATCAGTTCCCACTGATTTTTTGTTCTTCACGTTTCCAATGATACTCTGGATCTCTTCCTTGGTTACGGGCTCTAGAAATATTGAGTTGGGCTGAAGATCACCTGCGGTAACGTTTAGTGTCGGTGAAGTATTATTATTATTAAAGTGACTTCTCAGCTTTCTTTGTGCAACCGTTGAAAAAAAAGTCCCAAACTCATTTGCCACTCGTTTCTGATCTGTTACCTGTTGATCGCGTAAGTTTAGGTTAATTGTTTTGTTTCGTTTGTGCTTTCCCATTTCTTCATTTATTATGGACCATATTTGTTTGGTCTTATTTATGGAATTTTCTATTCGGTTTTGATTATATTCAATTTTTGCCCTTGTGACGCGTTGCCTATAATTTCTTTTTTGTTCTTTGTAAAGCTCAAGGAGTTCTTGGTTTCCAGTTTGCGTGGTCAGGATGTACAAGTCGTGAAGGTCATTTTTAGCTCTTTAGTTCTGCCGTTACCCAAGTATTATTACGTGATATCTTTATTTTTTTCTCTGGACATGTGGTATTGTAGTACCAAGTAAAAGTATACATAAAATTCTCAAATGCAGTATTTATATTTGCCGCTTGCACGCAAGTCCATTGTTCACGCCCCATTCGGTGCTTGAGCTCATTCACTGTCATTCAGATTTTTCCTTGACAAACACCTTGACACAATCTCCGACGATATTGTTTTTTTCTGCAGTTTTACAGTCACTTCCAATTCCTGCAATAAATGATCTGAAAGATGTGGCTGTCTAACAGAGCACTTAACATTTGCCTCATTTATGTTCGTTATCATGTAGTCGATGATATTATTGTTTGTATTGTAGTTTGGGAAATAAATAATGCATGTTTTATTTATATGTGTGTATTTTTTATTTAATATTTTGGTATGCATAGCTACATTTGCTTGAACTAGAAAGACATTTCAGTTAAAAATAAATTACATCGAGAGCAATTTTCTAGTTATTACTAACTTAATAATTAAAATATTACAAAAACTAAAATAAATTCTCAATAGAATAAGCTGAAATTTTTACAAGGGGCCCAGCAGCCGAACTCTGTACAAAAAAAGCGACGATGATCGCTTTCCACTAAAGAAAATAAAACGGTATGAGAAAAGACGGAACAGTGTATTTCCGTTGCAACACTGTTTATTGACAAAACAGCTAACCTCTTTACCGACTGAGAAAACTAGGCGCGGGAAACGCATTCAGAAATTTTTAAAAATTTGTGAGTGGGTTTCCAGCGCCAAGTCTTCTCAGTCGGTAAAGAGGTTAGCTGTTTTGTCAATAAACAGTGTTGCAACGGAATTACACTGTTCCGGCTTTTCTCATACCGTTTTATTTTCTTTGGTGGAAAGCGATCATCGTCGCTTTTTTTGTTATAGAGTTCGGCTGCAGCAGCCGAACTCTATAACAAAAAAAGCGACGATGATCGCTTTCCACTTTCCACCAAAGAAATTAAAACGGTATGAGAAAAGACGGAACAGTGTATTTCCGTTGCAACACTGTTTATTGACAAAACAGCTAACCTCTTTAGCGACTGAGACGACTTGGCGCTGGAAACCCAGTCATAAATTTTTAAAAATTTCTGAATGCGTTTCCCGCGCCAAGTTTTCTCAGTCGGTAAAGAGGTTAGCTGTTTTGTCAAGAAACAGTGTTGCAACGGAAATACACTGTTCCGTCTTTCCTCATACCGTTTTATTTTCTTTGGTGGAAAGCGATCATCGTCGCTTTTTTTGTTACAGAGTTCGGCTGCAGGGGGCACCACCAAAAAAATATCTAAAGGTTTAGTTTTCCATTTACATTACCGAACACTTAGGGCGTGTACCGTTGTCAACTTTGGTTACGGTTTTGTGTCCCGTAAGTATCGGTAATCTGAAAAGTTGACAGATTGGAAACGCAATATCTGTCATTAATGTCACCGAAGAAACCGAGCGGTTAACCAGGTTTGACAACGGTACACAGCCTAAAAAACATTGCTCGGTTGTTGACATCGGGTGGCATATTAAAGTTAAGAGTTATTTGTTAACAAACGTGATTATTATTTTTAAATTTTTCTAGGTAGATAAAGTAGTTAAGTTAACCGAGAAAATAACTTGGAAATGAATAATCTGTTATAAAATCAAATCAAAAATACTTTATTGTCAAAAACATAAGTTTTGTAGACAAAGTCTTACACATAAAATAATATAATTATATAATTTTAAACACACTCGGATTTTACGTCAATAATAAATAATTGCATTTAAATAATAGAAAAAAACACTAAATACAAGTCTCACAAAATTTACAATACAATCGCACCAAATAAGGTAAGTGCGGGTAATAAGGCCCAGCAGGGAATAAGGCCCATCTGCCATTTTTCTGCGTCATGTCGAGGTGCAATATTGGAAGTACCATCTATTGCTTGAACCACATAACAAATGTAATTCTAAGTTCTACCGCGACGTTAAAATCACATTTGCCGGTTGTAAAATCAACAGGTGCTTCTTCGACAATTTTTGTTGCTTGCAATATAAGAATTGAGTCGTTTTCTTGGTTTTGTGTCGTGAGTATTCATCATCCAATTAAATTAAAAATAGAGGTCAGTATGACTACATATGCCGACAGTAGAGTAAAGTCGGAATATATGGAATAGACCGGCTAATATGGAATACCCATATACTTATTATATAAATATACTGCGGGTTGTCTGGAATTCTTGATGCCAACATTATGAAATGGAGATATACAATCTCGCATAAGTCTATCCTTTAGTCTGATATTTCTGTATATGCGCATGCGTTAATACGAATTTTTTCATTGGTCAGACATTGTACTGAATTAGATGGTGAATTGTACTAATCATCGGCTGTTGTGCGTATATTTCGGCTTCTTTCAGCTTTCTGATTTTTCTAGTTTACAGTTGGATCGCCATTCGCCTTTTTTTCTTTGTGTCGTGTTGTATTTTGTATTCGGTGTTCTTGTGGTTTATTTTGAAGTGTGCTAACTTATGCCCTGATGTACAAAAAGTAATAAACTAGTTCAATTATAACAAAAAACCAGCCCTGTCAAGAAACGTATGAAGCGTGGCGCCGTTAGATGGCCAATAGCAACACAAGATTTAGCGCAATCGCAGTTTACGAAATATCAGACTAAAGGATAGACTTATGCGAGATTAGATATCTCCATTTCACATTGTTGGCATCAAAAACCGCACAGTGGGTAAATGGGGAACCCGCTATATTTATATAGTAAGTATATGGGAATACCCCATATTTTTAAAAAAGGAGACTCCATCTGTTAAACGCTGATGATATTAGCATGGCCGTTGGCATTGTCGATGACTGCTATAAATATATTCAGCCGGTAAAATTGCATAACCTCGCAACACGTGAGTTTGTGATTTTGACATATTAAAAGTTTCTGCACGGTGTCAGAAATTATCATTTTTGTGTCTGAATTTGTAAAAACGAAATTGTTTTTATAACAAGGCGAGTTTGTTATAGTATAAATAAGTTTAACTATTTATAATTTAGTCCAAAATTCTCATTAGAAAAAATTTAGTAGGAGTTTTTGTTTTCATTTACTGGTGCGGGTAATATGGAATATTCCATGTTTCCCGCCTAGTTACTATTCCATAATACCCGCTGATTTTAAATTTAATGCCAGTTATTTTTTACAGAAATTATGACGACGTCTTTGCTTAAAAAAAGGAAACAATGGTGTTCTGACGACATGCAAAAAGCCATAGAAGCAGTGAGAAGCAAGAGTTTGGGTTATTTGGCCACAGCAAAACGATTTAGTGTTCCACGAACCACACTTTTTCGTCTTTGTAACACCGAAAGAAATCCAGAAACTGTTTGTAAAACTAAGTTGGGTAAAAAACCAGTTTTAACGCCAGAGTTAGAAAATGAACTAGTTCAGTATTTACTAATAATGGATCAGAAGTTTTTTGGTCTTACCCGGAGGGACGTACGATCCATGGCGTTTCAACTTGCTAGGCGTAATAACCTGCCACATCCATTCTCACTTTTGCGCGAATCTGCGGGAAAAGATTGGTTTTCCTCTTTTATGAACAGGCATAAGGCTACGTTAAGTTTGCGAAAGCCTACTGGAACCTCCATAGCAAGAGCCGTCGGTTTTAACAGAGAAAACGTCACAGAGTTTTTTGATTTACTGGAAAAGGTTATGGCGGAAAATCATTATGGTCCTGATCGAATATACAACGTAGATGAATCGGGGTTATGTATTGTGCAATCAAGATGTCCAGAAGTTGTTTCCATGAGAGGCAAGAGACAAGTAGGTGCACTTACGTCCGCAGAAAGAGGCTCTTTGGTTACAATTGTACTATGCATGAATGCTGCAGGTGACTTTGTGCCACCTATGATCATCTTCCCACGCAAAAAATCAAGCGACCTGTTTAAAAAAGGGGCGCCCGCCGGGTCCCTGTTTGCTTTCCATCCATCTGGATGGATCCAAACAGATTTATTTACAAAATGGTTTGACCATTTTCAAGAAAAGACCAAACCTTCAGTAACAAATCCAATACTGCTTGTATTAGATGGTCATCACACACACACAAGGAACCTAGATGTAATACTCAAAGCAAAGGAGAGATTTGTAACCATTTTATGCTTACCGCCGCACACCACGCATAAAATGCAGCCCCTCGATAAGACCGTCATGGGTGCATTAAAAACCTTTTATAATGAATAGGTGAGAATTTTTATGCGAACAGAAAATCGTGCAGTAACACATTTTGATGTCTGTCAGTTATTAGGAAAAGCCTATCTTAAAGTGCAATCTGGAGAAAGATCTGTTAAGGGTTTTAGTGCAACGGGAATCTATCCGGTACGAAGAAATATTTTCACGGACGAGGAATTTGCAGCCGAACTACAAAAAGACAATGCAGATTTATCTGCTGAAACTGAACCTACAAATGTAGAGAACAATATTTCTACCAATGTCCTTCCTAGTGATATAGTTCCAGTACCAAAATTAATACAGGAGACTGGAAGTCGTGGAAGAAAATGTGGGCGTTCTAAAATAATTACATCGACACCAGAAAAGGAAGAACTAGAACAATCGATTAATCTTTCACGAGAAAAAATTACTCGAAAAATAACTCATGACGCTGGACCTAGTGGGTTAAAAACCAAGAAGCTTAAACCCAGAAAAGAAGATATCTCCTCTAGTTCTTCTGAATCTGATCTTGTAGTTGATGATTCATCTGATGATAATCTTCCTTTAAGCTGTTATACTACAAAGCCACACAATACAGATGCACAATGTATTTTTTGTCTAGAAACGTTCGCTATGAGCCGACCCAGAGAAATATGGGTGAGGTGTGTTATCTGCAATGGATGGGCTCACGAAGCATGTACCAGTGCTGAAGGAGATATTTTCGTATGTGATTTTTGTAAAATTTAAAAGTATTTTGCGTTTTTTTGTTCTATTCCATATTACCCTATATGACTATTCCATATTAACCTCCATTTTTAATCTTCGCATAAAAGTGCACTTTTTTAAATTTGTATGTCAACTTTCCGATAATTTCTTTTATTTGAATTTAATAAATGCTTATACCATAAGACACTATAGAGTATTTATTATTAAAATATAGTAGAGTTTAACACTTTAGTTTTCAGTTTATGGCGGTTTAAAGAATGGGTATTCCATATATGCCGACATTACTCTATATTTCCAGAAAATTGATGATTTTTAGTAAACAATGTTTGATACATAACCGTAAATGTCAGGAAGTGACAAAACATAAAATAAGGCCCACCAAAATATAGAGTGACGAAATATTTCTTATTCCCACCTACAGTGAGGAAAAAGGCTCTTAACTATAAGGCCCAAGAAGTTACCAGAGATCTCTTCCAGTGTAGAAACACACTTAGGGGGAATTCCAATGCAAGTGTTGCTTTAACTGGAAGAAAAAAAATGAAAGTCTTTGAGTCGCGGTCCATTCCATCCACCTCCAAAGAAAATATAGATGCTAACACCAAAGAAAGTTGGTTTTGTAAGTTATGCGTAACTGAATTAATTGGCGATATGCGACAGTGTGCCATATGTCTGATCTGGGTGCACGAGGATTGCATTGGATTCACAGCTGATGACGATGATGTCTTTGTTTGCCCAGATTGTACACCCTGAATGGATGGGCCTAATTACCTGCTCTACATGAAACAAGGCCCACTTACAAGCTTTTTAAAAATCTAAGAGTTTTTGATTTTGTTGTTTTCATTTTTTATTGGAAATGTCACAGTTTATAGATCCATGTTCATATATTTCTACAAAATAAAAAGTTCTCAAAAATATGTGCAATTTTTATAGAAAAAAAATAAAGACACTTAGGTGGGCCTTATTACCCGCACTTACCTTATACACGTATATAAAATTAATTAAATGAATCTACATAATATTCCTCCACTTTATGCCCTAATAGACTCTTCCAATCAGAAGTTCTCTTACAAGCTTTTTAAACTTTTTTTGACATACGGTCAGTCGTATACGTCTGGGAAGATTTTCTTACCATTATAGATTACCGAACTTTTTACCAAACTCGAGTTAGGGATCGGAAGTCTTAGGGTAAAGTCACTGTTTCTCGTCGGATAACCAGTCTGTTCAAGTAATTCTGATCTAAATTTCTCTCGCACCAAACACACTGTCTCCAGAATGAAAAGAGAAGCCAATGTCAGTATTCCCAACGAGCGAAACAAAGTTTACAGGAATCACGAGCCTTTGCCCCAGAGACAAATCTTATTGCCCTTTTTTGTAGCATAAAAACTGAATTAAGTAAGTATTCTGGGCAACATCCCCAAAAACATAGACCATTGCGCAACCGCGATTCCATTAGGGCATAATAGACACTGACCGCTGTCGCGCTGCCCAATATGCAGGGTAGTGAAATTATATAGATTAAATCTGTTTCGGACCATATCAGAGCCAACTATCATATAGTTGCTTTTTGTTGCATTGAGTCTGAGACCATGGTCACAAGACCATTTGAAAATTTCGTTTAGATCATTGTTAATCTCCTGGATAGCCCAGGAAGCATCCTCAGGCGCAAAACTAGCCAGCAATTGTGTATCATCTGCGTAGAGATGGACTGAGCAGAATTTTACCTGTCTAGGCAGGTCAGCAGTGTATAAGCTAAATAATAATGGGCCAAGAATGCTTCCCTGTGGAACACCATATTCTACAAACACTGACCCCGATCTCGCTCCGTCCAGCTCCACTATTTATGCACGTGAAAGCAGGTAATTCGATAGCCACACACACACCTGCCTGGAGAAGCCGCAGTACCCGGCCCTAGCAATCAGCATTTCATGATTAATAAGATCGAATGCCTTGCTATAGTCAAGGAGAACCAAGCAAGACGCCTTGGAGGCATCCATATTTTTCGCGGTCAGTTGTTACTTTACTGAGTGCAGTCGCTGTACTACGGTTCCTCCTAAAACCTGACTGTATATCCGGTAATATATCATTTTCAGAAATGAATTCATTGATCATGTCACACACAAGTAATTCAAACATTTTGGCAAGAATTGGCAGAAGGCAAATTGGTCTCAACTCAGATACTGTTTCTATTTTAGGGGATTTTGGCAGAGGCTTGACAATGGATGTCTTCCATAGTGTTGGAAACTCTCCATTTTGTAAGCACAAATTAAATAGCTCAGTGATGATCGTTAAGACATGGTCAATGCTAAACAACAGCATATTATGGCTCACACCATCCACGCCCATACTCTTTGACTTAATTCGTGCAAACGCCCTGTATACATCCTATTCTGAAACATTTTTGAAATTAAAACGATCATCACCCAGTCCATTCACTTTGTTATTTTTCAGATACTCAAGCGTTGCATTATCAACCGGGACGGCCAACTGACTGACGTTAGCAAAGTGGTCGCTTATCTTGTTTACATCTTTTAGGTGATTAGGGATTTCAGCATGACTTTTGGAGTGTATATTCCAATTATTAATATTAGACCACAGTTTCTTGGAATCTTTTTGTACTCTATTTAATGTAAATGACATATATGCTTTTTTTTCACTGCGAATTGCAAGAGATAAGTAGTTTTTAATATCAAGATAGTAGTTTTTGTGTACAATGTTACTAGTTCTTTTATATTTATTAAATGCTTTCTTTTTCAACTTTATAATTTCTTTTATTGTATCTGTGATGTAGGGCTTAAATTTGCGTTCAATTTTAGAAGTCTTTAATGTAGCGCGCCTATCATACACTTCAGTTAGCCGCCGGTTAAACACATCGAGCTTAGCATCCATAGTTTGTTGGCGCAAAACATCTCCATAGTCAAGCCCCTGCATTTCCAGATCAAACAAGTTCCTGTTAAAGTTCTTAAAGTCTCTATAGGTTATTACCTTAGAAGCAACTTTTGGCGATACCACATTCAGCACCGAATAAACTAGTCTATGATCCGTAAGATTGAACATCTCAATAGTGCCACTATTTATAATGTTTAGTTTGTTTTCAACCCCAATAATATCAATTAAACTGCAACTATTTCGAGTCAATCTCGTCGGATCAGTTATTACCTGATCTAAGTTAAACATGCTAAATATTGATTCCAAATATTTTTTTTCAAGGTTATTAACAGACCAGTCTATATTTAAGTCTCCCATAATGATTTTATAATCATAGGAAACAGACAGAGAGGACAATACACTTTCAATACAATTTAGCTGTCTATAACTAATCAGGGGAGGTCTATGCAATACGCCAATTAATATATTCTTGTTCTTATACACAATTGCAACCCATAATTGTTCCACCGGGCTTTCGTTACCATGGATACATCTATAACTTCGCACCTAAAACCAGTGGACACATACACACAGACACCACCACCCCTGGTAGGTCTATCAGAACGATAGAGCTGGTAGCCAGGAACATGTATCAGGGCGTCGGGATATTCTGAAGATAGCCAAGTCTCCGTGACAGCCAAAATGTGGAACTGTTCCCGCAATAGCATGTCCTTGAAATCCGGAAATGAAGGCACAATAGATCTTATATTCACATATGCAACGGAAAACTTTCCAGGCGGTTCCCCATTCTGTGATTGCTATTTGAGCATTTGTTCCTTATATTTCTCAAGTTTTTGCTTATATACATGACACCGATAGTCCCAGGCAGCATGATCTGAGTTTACTTTTTTGTTACTCCTCAAGTTGAACCTTTCAAAGTTTGCACATTTTAAGGATGCTTCCTTGCAGTTACTCACTTCATGACTCTTTGCATATCTCGGACAAATCATATCATTTTCACATTTATTGGCTACATGATTATAACCACAGCATTTAAAGCATCTCGTTATTTCAAGTCCATCAAATACCCTACAGTGGTCATAAGCAATAAACACAGAACCACTGTCCATGACTCTACCATAGGCAACAGGGCCAACCTGTATTACACTTTGACATATATCTGGTTTATTTTTCTGCGGCTTAATACTTAACACTCTTAAGTCGTCGTCCTGATGAAATAGGGTTTGATTTTGTTGCTTAAGCAACATTATCAACATCTGATCATCATGCCTCTCTGTGAATCCAGAGATTCTGATACGATGCCGAAAATTACTCAGACTACTGACTTCATACTTTTCCGGCAGTTTCTCAGATATAATTTGTTTAAATTTTTCGACATCTTCTCTAGTTGAACAGTTAAGGACTATACCACCTTTGCTAGTGCCCTTAATGCATTGCACGACGATACCTTCATCACAGGGATTCACATTTTGCAGCAAGTCACACTTTGTTGCGTCTAAGCTCTGGGTGACATTTTTTGGCTTAACTACTACTGGATTTTTATTGGAAACAACACTGGCAAACGACTCAGACTTATTTGTATCCAGTTTTCCCACTTTCTCCATTCTGTTATCGATTTGGTCCAATTTGGGTTGTATCTCTTTAAACATATCATCTTGGGTTTTGCACAGACTATGCACTCTATCATTAAGATGCATGATTTCATGGATTTAACTGGCTATTTGACAGTGAAATTTCTCAACTGAATATTCAAGATGTTGCTGATAAAGCAGATATTGGCTATATTTTGGAAGTAGATTTGGAAATACCAGAAGCACTTCATGATAAATTTTCCGATCTCCCACCCTGTCCACAACATGCAACACCTGAAGGATCTAAAAATGAAAAACTTTTGGCAACGCTGTATGATAAATCCGAATACGTCATTCACTATAGAAATTTACAGCAAGCTTTGGCATTGGGAATAAAAGTAACCAAAATACATCGTGTTTTAAGTTTTAAGCAGTCGCCTTGGCTAAAAGAGTCTATTGACCTCAACACTAGACTTCGTCAAGCTGCCAAGAATGATTTTGAAAAGAATCTGTTTAAATTAATGAACAACGCGGTATTTGGGAAGACCATGGAAAACATTCGAAATCATTCTAATGTACAATTGCTAACTAAATGGGATGGTAGATATGGCGCCGAAGCTTTAGTATCAAGGCCCGAAGTTAGAAGCAGTACTATTATAAGTGAAAATTTAGTTATTATTGAATTGGCAAAAACTAATATTTATTTCAACAAACCAATCTATGTGGGTATGAGCATTTTGGACTTGGCCAAGACAACCATTTATGACTTTCACTATAATTATATGAATAGGACATTTGGGGATCGTTGTCAAGTTTTATATACTGACACAGACAGTCTTATTTACGAAATTAAACATGAAAACGTTTATGATGTTATTAAAGAAGATTGTCATCAGTATTTTGATACCAGCGATTACCCCTGAAAATAATGTATATGGGATTCCGAAAGTTAATAAGAAAGTTCTGGGTATGATGAAGGATGAAAACAATGGTCGAATTATGACACATTTTATTGGACTTAGATCAAAAATGTATGCAACTAAAGTTCTGTACACACCTGAAGAAATAGAGACATCACCTATTAAATTGGAGAATACTAGTAAGGAACGCGTTGATATAGATAGAGCATTGGCGAACTTAGGTATAACAAAAAAGATTAAGGGTATAAAAAAGTCTGTAATAAAAGCCGATATTACATTTGAGGACTATGTCACCTGTTTGGAAACATTTACCGAAAAATGTATTTCACAAAAACTAATTATATCTAGGCAACATGAACTCCACTCAATACAGCAAACTAAAATAGGATTAAGCCCCCATGACGATAAAAGAAGAATATCGAAGACTTCACCTACTACATTACCTTGGGGACATTATAGCATAATGGAGGAATAGGATGAAGAAGATGAGCAATTTTTACTTGCTAATATATAAACATTTTAAAATGCTTATAAATATACATTGTAAATATGTTTGGTTTTAAAATAAAGAGATGTTTAAAAGTTTTTCGTTTAATTAAAAACTATGGTTTTTGCTTTCAAAATATTTGTTTTTATCCTTAAAAATCGAAACTGGAGCGCGCTTGAGGGTTCTACTAGCGAAAGCGACAAAATCCAAAAGCGGCCCACACCGTTGTTTTCCCAAATAGGTCTTTTGAAAGTCCGTATACATCTGATAGGCTTCGGTAAACTGTCACCTGTCACTCATCACATGTTAGAATAAAAATTAAAAAATACGTCACGTGTTCGGGGCGTTGTCAGAAGGCGTTTAAAAAAAGAATGGCGTTTGCATTTGTGTTGTCTGTCGTCGGTGTGATATTTTTTATAAGTAAGTGTAACGTTTGTTTTATTGTTGTGTAGGTGTTCGCGTTGTGTAGACGTTGTGAAGACGTTGTGTAGACGTTGTGTAGATGTTGTGTAGACGTTGTGTAGACGTTGTGTACAGGTTGTGTAGACGTTGTGTAGACGTTGTTTCCAGAACCAGGAGGCTGTTTATTAGTTGTTTTCAGAAACAGGGTGTCAGTTTTTAGCTGTTTTCCAGAACAGGGTCTGTTTATTAGCTGATTTTCCAGAACAGGGTCTGTTTTTAGCTGTTTTTCCAGAACAGGGTCTGTTTATTAGCTGTTTTCCATAAACAGGTTCTATTTATTAGCTGTTTTTAGCTGTTTATTAGCTGTTTTTCCAGAACAGGGTGTGTTTTTTGAGATGTTTTTAGCTGTTTATTAGCTGTTTTCCAGAAACAGGGTCTGTTTATTAGCTGTTGTTCCAGAACAGGGTCTGTTTATTAGCTGTTTATTAGCTGTTTTCCAGAAACAGGGTCTGTTTATTAGCTGTTTTGAGCTGTTTATTAGCTGTTTTTCCAGAACAGGTTCTGTTTTTTTAGCTGTTTTTACTGCCTGTTGGAATTTGATTTATTTTTTAATACACGTAACTGAAATATCTCATTTCTACGCCACTGAGAACTTCCGTACGGGTCTACAATCAACTTTGGCATTACGTAGACATTCCCCAGACTCCAACTCATGCTTTTCACCTACACTCATTGAGTGACAACCTCGGATAAACTCAGCAACACTGTATTTTTTAATACATGTTACAGTAATATTTCATTTCTACGCCACTGAGAACTTCCGTACGGGTCTACAATCAACTTTGGCATTACGTGGACATTCAACAGACTCCAGCTCATGCTTTTCACCTACACGCATTGAGTGACAACCTCAGATTGACTCAGCAACACTGTATTTTTTAATACGTTACAGTAATATTTCATTTCTATGCCACTGAGAGCTTTCGTACGGGTCTACAATCAACTTTGGCATTGCGTAGACATTCAACAGCCTCTAGCCCACTTTTTCACCCTACACTCATTGAGTGACAACCTCGGATAGACTCAGCAGAACTATATATTTTAATACATGTAACTGAAATATTCTATTTCTACGCCACTGAGAGCTTCCGTACGGGTCTACTAATGCTTCTCTTCCATTTGAAACCACCCGCGTGCCACCATTATCTACGGTAAGCTAGTTAGCGAACCATTGATGGAACCGAATAACCAACTTCATAGTCAGCGTATACTAATGCTCCTCTTTCATTTGACACCACCCGATCACCACCATTATCTACGGTAAGCTAGTTAGCGAACCATTGATGAAACTGATGAACCAACTTCATAGTCAGCGTATACTAATGCTCCTCTTCCATTTACCACCACCTGATCACCACCATTATCTACGGTAAGCTAGTCAGCGAACCATTGATGGAACTGAGGAACCAACTTCAGATTCGATGTCTACCAATGCTCCTCTTCCATTTGGCACCACCCGATCACCACCGTTATCCACGGTAAGCTAGTTAGCGAACCATTGATGAAACTGAAGAACCAACTTCAGATTCGACGTCTACAAATGCTCCTCTTCCATTTGACATCACCCGATCACCACCGTTATCTACGGTAAGCTAGTTACCGAACCCTTGATGAAACTGAGGAACCAACTTCAGATTCGATGTCTACAAATGCTGCTCTTTCATTTGACACCACCCGCGTGCCACCATTATCTACGGTAAGCTAGTTAGAGAACCACTGATGAAACTGTTTTGAAAATCAAAGGTAATCCTAAAAGACACAGGAGAAAAAATTTTGAGCCATTTAAAAGTTCTGGAACACTTCGATTCAGCAGTAGAGGTAGTAGAGGAGTTCTGCAACAAGTGCACACCAAGCAAAGTGTGCAAATCCAAGCGTCGGTACCGAGCAAACGAGAGCAAACCCAAGCAAAGTGTGCTCAAATCCATCAAACCCAACCGTCCGGTACCGGGTAAAAACTGGGCAAACCTGCCCGGTACCGGACGGTTGGGTTTGATGGATTTGAGCACACTTTGCTTGGGTTTGCTCTTGTTTGCTCGGTACCGACGCTTGGGTTTGCACACTTTGCTTGGTGTGCACTTGTTGCAGAACTCCTCTACTACCTCTACTGCTGAATCGAAGTGTTCCAGAACTTTTAAATGGCTTAAAATTTTTTCTCCTGTGTCTTTTAGGATTACCTTTGATTTTCAAAACAGTTTCATCAGTGGTTCTCTAACTAGCTTACGGTAGATAATGGTGGCACGCGGGTGGTGTCAAATGAAAGAGCAGCATTTGTAGACATCGAATCTGAAGTTGGTTCCTCAGTTTCATCAAGGGTTCGCTAACTAGCTTACCGTAGATAACGGTGGTGATCGGGTAATGTCAAATGGAAGAGGAGCATTTGTAGACGTCGAATCTGAAGTTGGTTCTTCAGTTTCATCAATGGTTCGCTAACTAGCTTACCGTAGATAACGGTGGTGATCGGGTGGTGCCAAATGGAAGAGGAGCATTGGTAGACATCGAATCTGAAGTTGGTTCCTCAGTTCCATCAATGGTTCGCTGGCTAGCTTACCGTAGATAATGGTGGTGATCAGGTGGTGGTAAATGGAAGAGGAGAATTAGTATACGCTGACTATGAAGTTGGTTCATCAGTTTCATCAATGGTTCGCTAACTAGCTTACCGTTGATAATGGTGGTGATCGGGTGGTGTCAAATGAAAGAGGAGCATTAGTATACGCTGACTATGAAGTTGGTTCTTCGGTTCCATTAATGGTTCGCTAACTAGCTTACCGTAGATAATGGTGGCACGCGGGTGGTTTAAAATGGAAGAGAAGCATTAGTAGACCCGTACGGAAGCTCTCAGTGGCGTAGAAATAAAATATTTCAGTTACATGTATTAAAATATAAAGTTCTGCTGAGTCTATCCGAGGTTGTCTCTCAATGAGTGTAGGGTGAAAAAGTGGGCTAGAGTCTGTTGAATATCTACGTAATGCCAAAGTTGATTGTAGACCCGTACGAAAGCTCTCAGTGGCGTAGAAATGAAATATTACTGTAACATGTATTAAAAAATACAGTGTTGCTGAGTCAATCTGAGGTTGTCACTCAATGCGTGTAGGTGAAAAGCATGAGCTGGAGTCTGTTGAATGTCCACGTAATGCCAAAGTTGATTGTAGACCCGTACGGAAGTTCTCAGTGGCGTAGAAATGAAATATTACTGTAACATGTATTAAAAAATACAGTGTTGCTGAGTTTGTTACG
Organism: Philopedon plagiatum; assembly: GCA_963971165.1. Taxonomy (NCBI): domain Eukaryota; kingdom Metazoa; phylum Arthropoda; class Insecta; order Coleoptera; family Curculionidae; genus Philopedon; species Philopedon plagiatum. Next base: position 35,749,835 of record OZ020194.1, read on the forward strand.
GTTTGTTTTGTCATACGAAATTAAAGTATTATTATTATAGCAGTTGCAACAATTAGTTGAGTTTTAAGACTTCGACCTACCTTTTTGAATATATTCCCTTATTCCTTGAACGTTTTATTTTGATTTGTTTTCCATTTAGTCAAAATCTTTCCTAACCTCGAATTTAATTTTTACAAATTTTCCGTCACTAGTCTGTCTTGGATCCAGCCTTGTTTTCCCTCTTTCTGTATAGTTAATCCCTAAGGAAATATGTCTGAATTTGGCCCTAAAAACTATAGTTGCCAATAAATATAAATTAGAATTTGTTTACCATGACAAACGTGAAACGTCATTTTTGACATTCGAATCGGCCGTAATTATTTTCTGTCGAGCCTGTTGCATACATCTTAGTTTTCTGTCCTGAGCCGCCCTCTGTGACTGTTGTTGGAAAACGTCGAAGCCAGGAACGATGGGATCTGCGTTCTGAGTTCTAGGTCCCTTGATTTTAAAGGGTTCTAATGTTGATCCATGCCTACATGTATTCCTGGTTGACGAAAATCATAAGTTGTTTCCAATAATTGTACAAAGTATAATGAATTGTACAAACTATTAATGAATGTCGGTTTATGGATACGGAAAAATGTATTTGTTGGTTGGTATATTTCCGTTGTTCATTGGTTAAGTTAATTTTTACTGGCAGAATATTGTGCCAATGGGGTGGAAGGGAATACCATCGAATCAAAGCTTTCAGAACTGTACATAATTGGGTACCAAAGTGTACCTCGAAACAACCCTGTGACGTCACTTGTGCAAGAAAATCGATATTGGAATTTTTGGCATTGGATTGGGTGTGGCACCGGAGCAGAGGTTCCTTTTCAGAAACTGATCGCGTCGTCGACAGTATCGCCATTCTAAAAGTCTTTTGGAAATACACCCAAAAATTTGGATCTGTGAATGCGGTACAATTAACTTCTTCTACCTTGTTTTGTTATTTGCCCTTTCGGCGTTACGTTGTTGGTCCAGTGAGGCCGTTTTAGTTGATTTTGTAGAAGAAATTCGACATCTCTTCGTCGGTTTTTACGACGACAGCGGACATGTTAATTTAGACCCGACACGAAAACTGCAGGTAAGGTCCTTTTGCCACTATTAAACCCTTAAAAAACACAGAATCCCGCGATTAAACTGCTATTTTAATTAATTTTCGTTGATTTCCTTTTGATTCTATTTTTTTTTGACGTCCACGTTTTTAATTAGTTTTTCTGTAATTAAAGATTTTCTAAATACGAGTAGATCGCTACATTTCGTGGTAAGAAAAATCTGTAAATTATGTACAGATGGTTTTTTTTTATTAAGAATTGAATGGGTTGATATTTGCCCTTCACGTAGGTCAAATTCTTGCGAGTTTTTTTTTAATACGGGTTTTTTTTGTCAGCTACTCAAGCTTGATTTACTTTGCTCTTTGATAATGTTGGTTAAGACACGGTACAGGGTGACCCAAGGTTAAATTTTATTTTGTTATTTTGCAAGCAAAACCATCGTGAGCTGGTTATTGGTGTATACCCGTGAATTTGAAGTTAATGATTTTTTTTATCAACTAATTATGTTAATAATCAATATAAGTTAAAAATCAATAATAGCCAGGTTGTTCAAATTAATATTTTGTGTTTTGGAATATCTGCTGATAGCGTTAGAGACCGGCAATTTAAATGTTTTATATTTTGGCTGTCAGTGGATCTGTACTTTAGTAATTTGAGCAAATGTTAAAAATTTCTGACAGTCAGTAGTAGTAATTTTCACATTTCTCAGATTTTTTTTTGGTGTTAACTAGCTTTTAATTAATATTGGGTATGACATTGACAAGGCTGATTCTTAATTATGATATTTGGTTGCAAAATTTCAGGGTGGGTGAAGGATAGTACCGTTAACTACTCACGGTGGCATTTGTTGATTCTTGGGTTACGCTTACAGATACTGGATGGTTATTTTATATTCATAAATATTAAGCTACGTTATCATATTTTGATGTATGTGTTTAGTAGTAGCAATGTGGAAATTATCTTTCTCTTTTGACTGATTGTATTTAACCTTCCAAATTTTATAACATTGTATTTTGCAGCTATAACTTTTCATTGGTGTAATTTGAGTGATTACCTAACTATTTTGGTTATTTTGTTACCAGTGTATAATATAATTGTTTAATATTTTTGTATCTGTATTACTTGTGCAAATATAATTAGTTTGTAATAAATATTTGGCTGTGTACAGTAGCGCACAAAGGCTATGCCTATGTAAATTTTATCTCAACTTTGTTTTGTTAATTAATTGGCTTTGATATTGCCTGTTTATTATTTTTTTTTGACTTGATGTCTCTATTTAATTCAAAATATTTCCTTCGGTTTTACTTTCGTGATACCAATGAATAATTGTTTAAGGCCTTCAGCCACTTAAAGTTTTTTTTTGTGATATAAATTTAATATTTCGTCGACATTATATTTGCATAGTACCTGAATTTTACCTTGCCTTGACGCATACATTTTCTTTTATCAGGGTCTTTTTACTGGGAGGCGACCCCACCACGTCTATTCTTTCTGCTGGGATACAGCAATCTTTCCGTTTACTGAAAGACATACACCTACAGTCTTTCCTTTTGGCTGGAAGGCAGCAATCTTTTACTGGGGAACACCGCTACCCCGCAACTTCTTTTGGGCTGGGAGACATCTCCAGTCCTTCATCGTGCTGAGTCAGTTAAGCTGTCTAGGACACGTCAGCATTGACCTAAGACACCATCATCAGGGGACGAACCCCTTCAGGCAACCTTCTATTTTTTTTTATTATAATCTGTATCACCTGTTACACGATAACCACTTGTTTCAATTTCGGCTCTAACCATGGTTAGCAATCTTTGTTTTTAAAACGGCTTAGTACTTTTCTTTATTTTATTTCCCCCTTCAGGGTTTACTACAAATTGTTATAATAATAGTATAATAATAATAATCCCTAATAGTTTTATTGTATCAAATTTCACAAATTGACAGAATACACCGATGTGACATTCAAAATTTTTCTCTAACGAATCTGTAATATATTAGTAAATTTGTTTTTAAAGGTAGTGTTTTATTTGACTCACCAGACAGCGCAGTTTCTTGGATTTTTTTTTTGGATAATATGGTAACTATATGTGAGTGAGTGAGCTGAAAGCGAGATCCCAATACTATCTAGGAGGGTTTCTGTTTTTCACTCGGCATTAAAAACAGTGGCGCCCTTATTAAACCCCCCCTCTCTCCGGCATTGGAGCTAGGGCATTTTTTTTGGCACGCATGCGCAAGCCTCTCGCATTCAACTCAACTCTTTACGTGAGTTAATTTTGTAAATTCTCAATATTTATTTTTTTAAATTTTTACCGAACTTTGAATTTTTGTTTATGAAGGGTAAGTAGAAGTAAAATTCTTCTTCTGTGCGAAAAAGAGCGTGGCAAATTTTGGCCTTCAAACAAAAAGAAACTGCGTTTGGTGAGATCAGATAGAGCACTTTGGTACTAACATTATCAAATTTTTTTTTTAAATTTTCATTTATCGATATTTGCGCTTCTGATATGTTGTCTTACCTCTGATGAGATTTTTTTTGCTGATAATGCAATATTTTTTTTTGCGGCCTACCTATTGTTTTGTTGTAGCCATCAGAACTTCGCTGTTCTGACGGGTTTTCGTTATTCTTTCTGTTAGGACATCGCTGTCCTAACCGGTTTATTTTTTTTTAAATCTTTTTGGTGAAGTTTAATTAGTGAAACTTATCTGAAAATTTAGTTGTGCAAATTATTTGCAGTTTACAGTGTCAAGTGCAATCAGTGTTAATATTTTATTGATTTTTCTTTAAATTTATTTTTGCTTGTGTATTATTTGACTCGTAATAAGTTACGATGGATTACAGTATGAGAGTGCCTTACCATAGAAAGGATATGCTCATTTATGAGTTGCAAGTTCGTGGCATTCCAGCTGATGAAACGAAAACTGTCGAAAGCCTTCGTGCATCTTTACGCCCATTGTTGCAGATGGAGAGAGTTAGTAAGTCTATAAGTCACCCTCCCTATAATATGGATTTTGCTGAAGAAAGAGCTTATGTGGCGACTAACTTGAGGAAGACTAAATTGGCGATTAAGTCCGTTACTGGAGAAAAAGCCAAGACCAAATTTGAACGTCTACAGACACACTTGGTCCATCTTCTCAACCGAATTGATCGTGTACCAGTTGACCAACTGTCGTCAGAGGATGCTGACGCACGAGCAATATTAATTGCAGAAACCTTATCTGCTCTTGACGAGCTAGAGCAAGTATCCAGACGAGATCCCAACTTGAGCGTATTATTGGATGCAGCACGTTCGGGAGGTTCTGATTCTGATGATTCGTCAGAAGAGGAAGTGCCTCGACCAACTCAGGATGGTTCAACCCCGAATAGACAGCCAGTGTCAAACTTCAAGGCACTACGTATAGAAAAATGGGGCCTTAAATTTACAGGAGACCCCAAGAGTATGTCAGTCCATGGATTTTTAGAGAGAGTAACAGAGCTGAGATTGGCTCGTAATGTATCAGAAAGAGAACTGTTTGAGTCTGCCATAGATTTATTTGAAGGCAAGGCATTGAATTGGTTTAGAGCGAACCGTTCCCGGTTTAACAACTGGAGAGAACTAGCTGAACTGCTTTGCAGACACTTTGAACCACCAGATTATCGTGCTCGACTCTTTAAAGAAATGCTCGAGAGGACTCAAGATCCATCAGAAAGCATAGTGGACTATCTTTCAAGCATGCAGGCTCTGTTTCGGCGTTATGGTTCCCTCAGTGAGGATGCAAAGTTGGACATGATAACTAGGAATTTAGCTCCATTTTACACCACTCAGTTACCCATAGTGAACTCATTGGAAGAATTAGAGGAGCAGTGCCTGGTTTTAGAAGCCAAGAAATACCGTGCAGAACATTATGTACCGCCATCTCGTAAACGACAAGGATTTGTAGAACCTGATTTCGCCTTCGTCTCAGAAATGCAAGAAGCCTTACCTCCAACTAAGGTTAATGAAGTGAGACATGTCAACCCTCCTACTACCAATAGAGGTTCTAGAGAATTAGTCTGTTGGAATTGTCAACAAACTGGACATTTTAATCGAGATTGCCAACGCCCAAGAAAAACACACTGTTATCGTTGTGGAACACCTAATGTCACCGTAAGATCTTGCCCTAAATGTGCTAATTCGGGAAACGCTTCCCGGGGGAATCAATAGGTCGTACGATTTCTCCCAATACCAAGCGTGTATCGACCAATGATTTTGACTTTTCATCCAAAATTCTTTTAGATTTCATCATTAGTCACGCACGAGGAGATCAACGTCCTTATTTGGAAGTTTCTATTATAGGTAAACCTATAAGAGGTTTGCTGGATTCTGGTGCCACTCGAACACTTGTTGGCCTTCCTGGATATGAGTTGCTACGGAGTTTGGGACTACAACTTTTAGGCAAAGAAACAAGATGTACAGTCGCTAATGGAGAGAGCTGTTCTGCTATTGGTTACATGCAAGTACCGTTTAGTTTAATGGGAAAAACCCGCATGATAGATGTGTTAGTCCTGCCTGCACTGGCTCATACATTAATTTTGGGAGTCGATTTCTGGAAGAGCATGGGGATCGTACCAGATTTGAATCAGGATGTTTGGCATTTCGCAGATGAAACGAATTCCACTCAAGTACTTAGCATACGGGATGAGAGTACCCTTACTATTGCTCAGCGAATGACTCTTGATAAATTAGTCAAAGAAAAACTTGCTTTAATGGGTACAGGCCTGGGATGTTGTAAGGTGGCTGAACATGTTATTGAAGTGGAGCCAGGTACGAAACCTGTCAAACAAAGATATTACCCGGTGTCTCCATTTAAGCAGAAAATTATTGATGAAGAACTTAAGCAAATGCTGGAGGACGGAGTCATCGAACCGTCGAAGAGTGCTTGGTCCAGTCCGATATGTTTAGTGCGCAAGAAGGATGATTCCTACAGATTTTGTGTAGATTACAGAATTTTGAACAGTTTGAGCAAGAAAGACGCATATCCCTTGCCCTACATTTCTGCCATTTTGGACCGCCTGAGAGATGCAACTTACCTCAGTTCCATCGATATCAAATCCGCATTTTGGACAGTTCCCTTAAGTGAATCTTCGCGTGAATATACTGCATTTACCGTCCCTGGAAGAGGACTATTTCAGTTCCGTCGCATGTCTTTTGGTTTAACCAATTCACCAGCAACCTGGCAGCGCATAGTAGATACCGTCCTTGGAGCAGACCTTCAACCAGCGGTCATGGTATATCTGGATGATATAATTCTCATATCTCAGGACTTTGATGAACACCTACGTCTGTTGGGCTTAGTTTTCGACCGACTACATAAAGCGGGGCTCATAGTTTCACTAGAAAAATGTCAGTTTTGCCTGCCAGAATTGAAGTACTTAGGATATGTTGTGGACCGTCAGGGACTCCGACCAGATTCATTAAAAGTGGAGGCAATTGTAAACATTATACCACCAAAGAATGTCACCGAAATTCGCCGATTTATTGGTACAGCATCTTGGTACCGTCGCTTTGTTCCGAATTTTTCATCCACCATAGCTCCGCTAACTAACCTGACTAAGAAAAATGTCAGATGGTCATGGACAACCGACTGTGATAGAGCCTTTAAAGCGATCAAGGAAGCTTTGGTTACAGCACCGATACTTACCTGTCCTGATTTTAACCGTCCTTTTGTCCTGCAAACCGATGCAAGCGCATATGGCCTTGGTGCAGTTTTAACACAGACTTTTGATGATGGTGAGAAAGTAATATGCTTCCTATCACGTTCACTGACTAAACAAGAAATGAAATATACAGTCACCGAAAAAGAGTGCTTGGCAGTGATTTGGAGTGTGGAGAAGTTGAGACATTATTTGGAAGGGGTACACTTCACGGTAGTAACTGACCACCATTCGTTACTATGGCTGCACAGACTAAAATACCCTCAAGGTCGTTTAGCGCGATGGGCGCTTCGTCTACAACCCTATGATTTTACCTTAATCCATCGCCCTGGTAAAGAGCACATTGTTGCCGATTTTCTGTCCAGATCCGTTCCTGTCTCCGCAGAAGCTATTGACACCGATGATAGTGATGTTCCGATGTCTTCCACCACTGATGGATGGTATAAAAATATGTTTGTAAGGCTTGAACAACGACCGGACAAATTTCCTGCTTGGCGTGTAGAAAACAACATGTTGTACAAATATGCTAGAACCAATCCTCCGGACCTTGGTACTCCATCCAGCTCATGGAAAATTGTCGTTCCTAAGGATAAAAGGCGCCAGATACTCGCCCGTTGCCATGATATACCTGCTTCGGGTCACGTAGGCGTATTCAAGACCTACTGGAAAGTATGCCAACGCTATTATTGGCCTAAGATGAGGAGTGACGTCACGAGTTATGTGAAAGCTTGTCGAGTTTGTGCCCAGCACAAAGTAGAACAAAAACCTCCTGCAGGATTAATGGGTGACCGTCCAGTGATAAATCAACCTTGGCAGTGTATCAGCCTGGATTACATTGGACCGTTTCCTCGTTCGAGGTCAGGTAACACTTACGTTCTTGTGGTTACCGATTATTTCACCAAATTCTCCGTTTTATTTCCTTCTCGTTCAGCGACAGCTAAATCTCTCACCAAACAGGTTGAAGAAGGTATTTTCCTAATGTTTGGATCACCACAGTTCCTAATGTGTGATAATGGAGTACAAATGAAGTCCAAGGAATTTCAGAACCTTTGTCAACGGTATAAAACGAAATTATTCTACACAGCATCTTATCATCCACAAGCTGATCCGACCGAACGAGTCAACAGAGTCATAAAGACCATGATGCGATCTTACATCAAGAACAATAACCACCGTACCTGGGACGAGAACCTAGCTTCTATAGGCTGTGCTTTGCGAACATCACGACATGAGACCACTGGATTTACTCCGCACTTTCTTAATTTTGGGAGAGAACATAAATTGTACGGACAAGACTTTGCAGAAGAGACTGCTAACACCAATGCAGACCTTCAAGATTATGTCAGGAAAAGACAAGCCGCCTTAATGCTTAAATATGGGGAGAAATATGTTCATGAAACCTACCCATTGAGCATCTACCCGCTCCGACGACAGTACATAAACCTGCTCCCAATCTTCAAAAGACAACATATTTTTGAAGCATTCTTTGTTTTCTGCACTGAAAATTCTTTTTTCCACCTTACTGATCTCAGTCTTACCTGCCTCTATGTCAAACATGATCAGTTGTCCCCTATGATCAGAGATATGAGTGTCTAGAACCTGAGACTCAAAACTTGTACAATTGGTTAAGATATTATCAATGCAACTTCTAGAGGTCCCGAACACTCGAGTATCCTCCAAAATGATTAGTATTACCTTTGAATATTTTTCTTTAATGTTACCTTATTCCGTTTTCCTTTAATACCTTTTTTTTAATGCCCTGCAGTGGCGGGCGCAGTGGTGTTTGGATCCATCTGGGCGCGAGACTTGATGGATTTGAACACTATCGCTTAGAATTGTGCTGCACTGGTGAACTAGTGGAGGTAGGAGTCCTCCGAAAGCCGTGGCAAGCTAGGCCTTCAGTCAACTTGCTGCTATTGCGCGTAGTAAGTCTGCCTTCAGCATTTTTACTACTTTTACTTGCTATCATCGCTTTGCGTCTTTGCTTATGGTATCATCTGTCTTTACCTTATATAAATTTCTTTAACTTTTGTGGCTTTAGTAACATTAACTTAGAGTCTTTTTTTTTCTTTTGGCGGAGTCGTGCAGGCACTCATCTTGGCGCGAGACAGGATGAGGGTAGACACGATACATGGTCATTAGTTTTTTTCCCTCTTAAGGCGATGATTTATTGTATTTGTGAGTTCAACTACTTGAAATTTAGCGTATTTTTATTTGAGTCATTAATTCATTAATATCTTTTAGTAACTTTAAATTTACCTTATCTGAACTTACCTTAAATTTACCTTATCTGAACTTACCTCAAAATTACCTTATTTGAATTTACCTTAAATTTACCTATTTTGAATTTCGTAATACACTGATTGCTATGATACTTGACCATTTGTTTTGGATAATTTAATTTACCTTAACTTGATTTGACTTATGACACTAATCCGTATCTTGCTGAGTGATTTCGTTATCCTAGCTTGATCTGATTTAGTGTCCTTATTGTGACTTTCTTATATTACCTTACGTTACCTTGATTATCTTACCTCACCTTGATTATCTTACCTTACCTTGATTATCTTATCTTACCTTACCTTTATTATTTTATTTTATTTTGGGTTTAATTATTCGGTTAATTTTACCTTCATATCTACCAAGTCTTATTTCAGTATTTGACTTGGTGTTTCTTACCTTACCTTGATTTACCTTATCTTTTCTTGTGTTTAATTATTAATTTAATTTTACCTTGATATTTCTTTATAGTCTTATTTGACTTGCTATTTTTGTTATCCTGGATTTGACTTTGGCCTAGGTCTTGGTACCTAGACCCCTATTTTGGCGTTCTATATTTGGGCTATAGTTTAACTAGCCAAAATAGAACCTTCCCGATTATGACTTATTTGTCCCTATCTCCTTGTTTAGGCTGCGCGGTGTTGGGTGCTACCGAATGTCGCTTCGACGTTCTTTGTTGGAACTATTGATCCTTCGGAGAGCAGACCGACTGGAAGGGCTGTTCAGGGGGGGCGGAAGTCTAACTCCTGGGGTAACATTTTGCCCATCGAACTTGTTCGGCGGGCCAGGGGAGGGCCAAGCTACTTTGTTCGGCCTGAGCTCAAGTCGGCCTATTAGGTTGCGACAGGCCGGTGGCAGTGCCACCTTTCAGAGTACCCTACCTAATTTATTTTGTTTTATACAGGGACTGATGTACTACCCATTCGGTGCATCTTTTAGTTTAGTGTCTACTATAATTCACTTCCTTATGCTCGGTGGAACATATGGGCTATCCCTTTTTCTTCTTAAATTACCTTGGTTGTATATTAGTTATCTTTTCTTTTTAGTTTTTCCACCCTTTGGTTGACTCGACGCGTGACAGTTGGTTATCTGTTTTGGGACGCTCTGGAGTGAGGCTAGTACACGAGGTACCTCACGCTTTCTTCGAGTGTTACGCAATGATGGCCCCCTTACCATCTTTGGGTTAATGTTACCAGGCTGTGCTACCTGCACCCTGAAGTTTTATTCCACCCCGGAAACTCCTGGAGGGGATCGCTGGGTGTCTAGCGGCGAGGGGACCAAAGTTAATTTTTATTTTGAATTATTTTGGTTATTGTACTATTTTGGGTTGTCGATTACCTGAGTTAGTGGGTTTAGTAATCCACTAGGCTGCGGGTATTATTTTTAGTAGGTGTCTTTATAGGCAGTTTGAGAAATTACCTCATTATGCCTTTGGGTTGTTTTCGTCTGTATTGGAACCACACTGGTTCCTGAATTTTCATTTTATTTCTTTTCTTGGTTAATTTTGGTTGGCTAGGGTTGTCGGCCATGGTGATGCTTGGCCTAGCGGAAATTTAGGTTTTTCGGATTTCAAATCCGGACCGATCTACGTGGCCCTACATTATAAAAAGCACATTTGGTTTTCTTGGTGCTGAAGTGTTTGGCTGCCGTCAAGCTTGCCACGATCTACGAACCCGGTTTGGCTTTTCTCTGTCTTACTTTTCTTTGAAAACTTAATCTTTTTAACTTAATATGTTTTTGCCAAACCCAGACCATACCTTTAGTAACTTATTTCTTTATTTTCTTTTATTGGAGGCTGATAGGATGAGTACGGGTGTCTTATGACCTTAGTGGAAATTCCGGAGCTGGGGACACATCTTCCCAGTGTTGGTCTATGTGGCCACTATACCATTGAGGCACAGTTGACTTTTCGGTGCGGAGATGGTGGCTGCCGTCAGAAACACTCGGACCAGTCATGTCATGTCAGAGTTTCTTTTTGGTTTAGTTTTTCTTATGGTTGTGTGAGTATATATTTTGTTAGTAGCGATCCACTAGTATCTTTCACTTTCGTCCGTTGTTTCCTAGGGGAATACCCCCGGAGCTCCGGAGTTAATTTTTGCCTTACCTTGTAAATACTGTAGATTTTTGGAGTACTTATCGTCGGTTAATTTTCTTGAGAAAATTTCCCTCCTTTCGTAGGAGAGGGGGAGTTGTTACGGTTTGTTTTGTCATACGAAATTAAAGTATTATTATTATAGCAGTTGCAACAATTAGTTGAGTTTTAAGACTTCGACCTACCTTTTTGAATATATTCCCTTATTCCTTGAACGTTTTATTTTGATTTGTTTTCCATTTAGTCAAAATCTTTCCTAACCTCGAATTTAATTTTTACAAATTTTCCGTCACTAGTCTGTCTTGGATCCAGCCTTGTTTTTCCTCTTTCTGTATAGTTAATCCCTAAGGAAATATGTCTGAATTTGGCCCTAAAAACTATAGTTGCCAATAAATATAAATTAGAATTTGTTTACCATGACAAACGTGAAACGTCATTTTTGACATTTGAATCGGCCGTAATTATTTTCTGTCGAGCCTGTTGCATACATCTTAGTTTTCTGTCCTGAGCCGCTCTCTGTGACTGTTGTTGGAAAACGTCGAAGCCAGGAACGATGGGATCTGCGTTCTGAGTTCTAGGTCCCTTGATTTTAAAGGGTTCTAATGTTGATCCACGCCTACATGTATTCCTGGTTGACGAAAATCATAAGTTGTTTCCAATAATTGTACAAAGTATAATGAATTGTACAAACTATTAATGAATGTCGGTTTATGGATACGGAAAAATGTATTTGTTGGTTGGTATATTTCCGTTGTTCATTGGTTAAGTTAATTTTTACTGGCAGAATATTGTGCCAATGGGGTGGAAGGGAATACCATCGAATCAAAGCTTTCAGAACTGTACATAATTGGGTACCAAAGTGTACCTCGAAACAACCCTGTGACGTCACTTGTGCAAGAAAATCGATATTGGAATTTTTGGCAAGGATTGGGTGTGGCACCGGAGCAGAGGTTCCTTTTCAGAAACTGATCGCGTCGTCGACAGTATCGCCATTCTAAAAGTCTTTTGGAAAGAAACCCAAAAATTTGGATCTGTGAATGCGGTACAATTAACTTCTTCTACCTTGTTTTGTTATTTGCCCTTTCGGCGTTACGTTGTTGGTCCAGTGAGGCCGTTTTAGTTGATTTTGTAGAAGAAATTCGACATCTCTTCGTCGGTTTTTACGACGACAGCGGACATGTTAATTTAGACCCGACACGAAAACTGCAGGTAAGGTCCTTTTGCCACTATTAAACCCTTAAAAAACACAGAATTCCGCGATTAAACTGCTATTTTAATTAATTTTCGTTGATTTCCTTTTGATTCTATTTTTTTTGACGTCCACGTTTTTAGTTAGTTTTTCTGTAATTAAAGATTTTCTAAATACGAGTAGATCGCTACATTTCGTGGTAAGAAAAATCTGTAAATTATGTACAGATGGGTTTTTTTTTATTAAGAATTGAATGGGTTGATATTTGCCCTTCACGTAGGTCAAATTCTTGCGAGTTTTTTTTTAATACGGGTTTTTTTTGTCAGCTATTCAAGCTTGATTTACTTTGCTCTTTGATAATGTTGGTTAAGACACGGTACAGGGTGACCCAAGGTTAAATTTTATTTTGTTATTTTGCAAGCAAAACCATCGTGAGCTGGTTATTGGTGTATACCCGTGAATTTGAAGTTAATGATTTTTTTTTATCAACTAATTATGTTAATAATCAATATAAGTTAAAAATCAATAATAGCCAGGTTGTTCAAATTAATATTTTGTGTTTTGGAATATCAGCTGATAGCGTTAGAGACCGGCAATTTAAATGTTTTATATTTTGGCTGTCAGTGGATCTGTACTTTAGTAATTTGAGCAAATGTTAAAAATTTCTGACAGTCAGTAGTAGTAATTTTCACATTTCTCAGATTTTTTTTTGGTGTTAACTAGCTTTTAATTAATATTGGGTATGACATTGACAAGGCTGATTCTTAATTATGATATTTGGTTGCAAAATTTCAGGGTGGGTGAAGGATAGTACCGTTAACTACTCACGGTGGCATTTGTTGATTCTTGGGTTACGCTTACAGATACTGGATGGTTATTTTATATTCATAAATATTAAGCTACGTTATCATATTTTGATGTATGTGTTTGGTAGTAGCAATGTGGAAATTATCTTTCTCTTTTGACTGATTGTATTTAACCTTCCAAATTTTATAACATTGTATTTTGCGGCTATAACTTTTCATTGGTGTAATTTGAGTGATTACCTAACTATTTTGGTTATTTTGTTACCAGTGTATAATATAATTGTTTAATATTTTTGTATCTGTATTACTTGTGCAAATATAATTAGTTTGTAATAAATATTTGGCTGTGTACAGTAGCGCACAAAGGCTATGCCTATGTAAATTTTATCTCAACTTTGTTTTGTTAATTAATTGGCTTTGATATTGCCTGTTTATTTTTTTTTTTGACTTGATGTCTCTATTTAATTCAAAATATTTCCTTCGGTTTTACTTTCGTGATACCAATGAATAATTGTTTAAGGCCTTCAGCCACTTAAAGTTTTTTTTTGTGATATAAATTTCATATTTCGTCGACATTATATTTGCATAGTACCTGAATTTTACCTTGCCTTGACGCATACATTTTCTTTTATCAGGGTCTTTTTACTGGGAGGCGACCCCACCACGTCTATTCTTTCTGCTGGGATACAGCAATCTTTCCGTTTACTGAAAGACATACACCTACAGTCTTTCCTTTTGGCTGGAAGGCAGCAATCTTTTACTGGGGAACACCGCTACCCCGCAACTTCTTTTGGGCTGGGAGACATCTCCAGTCCTTCATCGTGCTGAGTCAGTTAAGCTGTCTAGGACACGTCAGCATTGACCTAAGACACCATCATCAGGGGACGAACCCCTTCAGGCAACCTTCTATTTTTTTTTATTATAATCTGTATCACCTGTTACACGATAACCACTTGTTTCAATTTCGGCTCTAACCATGGTTAGCAATCTTTGCTTTTAAAACGGCTTAGTACTTTTCTTTATTTTATTTCCCCCTTCAGGGTTTACTACAAATTGTTATAATAATAGTATAATAATAATAATCCCTAATAATTTTATTGTATCAAATTTCACAAATTGACAGAATACACCGATGTGACATTCAAAATTTTTCTCTAACGAATCTGTAATATATTAGTAAATTTGTTTTTAAAGGTAGTGTTTTATTTGACTCACCAGACAGCGCAGTTTCTTGGATTTTTTTTTTGGATAATATGGTAACTATATGTGAGTGAGTGAGCTGAAAGCGAGATCCCAATACTATCTAGGAGGGTTTCTGTTTTTCACTCGGCATTAAAAACAGTGGCGCCCCTTATTAAACCCGCATGCGCAAGCCTCTCGCATTCAACTCAACTCTTTACGTGAGTTAATTTTGTAAATTCTCAATATTTATTTTTTTAAATTTTTACCGAACTTTGAATTTTTATTTATGAAGGGTAAGTAGAAGTAAAATTCTTCTTCTGTGCGAAAAAGAGCGTGGCAAGTTTATCCGAGGTTGTCACTCAATGAGTGTAGGTGAAAGCATGAGTTGGAGTCTGGGGAATGTCTATGTAATGCCATAGTTGATTGTAGACCCGTACGGAAGTTCTCAGTGGCGTAGAAATGAGATATTTCAGTTACGTGTATTAAAAATAAATCAAATTCCAATAGGCAGTAAAAACAGCTAAAAAAACAGAACCTGTTCTGGAAAAACAGCTAATAAACAGCTAAAGACAGCTAATAAACATACCCTGTTTCTGGAAAACAGCTAATAAACAGACCCTGTTCTGGAACAACAGCTAATAAACAGACCCTGTTTCTGGAGACACAGCTAATAAACAGCTAAAAACAGCTAATAAATAGAACCTGTTTATGGAAAACAGCTAATAAACAGCTAATAAACAGACCCTGTTCTGGAAAAACAGCTAATAAACAGACCCTGTTCTGGAAAAACAGCTAAAAACAGACGCTGTTCTGGAAAAACAGCTAATAAACAGACCCGGTTCTGGAAAACAGCTAAAAACTGACACCCTGTTTCTGAAAACAACTAATAAACAGCCTCCTGGTTCTGGAAACAACGTCTACACAACGTCTACACAACGTCTACACAACGCGAACACCTACACAACAATAAAACAAACGTTACACTTACGTATAGAAAATATCACACCGACGACAGACAACACAAATGAAAACGCCATTCTTTTTTTAAACGCCTTCTGACAACGCCCCGAACACGTGACGTATTTTTTAATTTTTATTCTAACATGTGATGAGTGACAGGTGACAGTTTACCGAAGCCTATCAGATGTATACGGACTTTCAAAAGACCTATTTGGGAAAACAACGGTGTGGGCCGCTTTTGGATTTTGTCGCTTTCGCTAGTAGAACCCTCAAGCGCGCTCCAGTTTCGATTTTTAAGGATAAAAACAAATATTTTGAAAGCAAAAACCATAGTTTTTAATTAAACGAAAAACTTTTAAACATCTCTTTATTTTAAAACCAAACATATTTACAATGTATATTTATAAGCATTTTAAAATGTCTATATATCAGCAAGTAAAAATTGCTCATCTTCTTGATCCTATTCCTCCATTATGCTATAATGTCCCCAAGGTAATGTAGTAGGTGAAGTCTTCGATATTCTTCTTTTATCGTCATGGGGGCTTAATCCTATTTTAGTTTGCTGTATTGAGTGGAGTTCATGTTGCCTAGATCTAATTAGTTTTTGTGAAATACATTTTTCGGCAAATGTTTCCAAACAGGTGACATAGTCCTCAAATGTAATATCGGCTTTTATTACAGACTTTTTTATACCCTTAATCTTTTTTGTTATACCTAAGTTCGCCAATGCTCTATCTATATCAACGCGTTCCTTATTAGCATTCTCCAATTTAATACGTGATGTCTCTATTTCTTCAGGTGTGTACAGAACTTTAGTTGCATACATTTTTGATCTAAGTCCAATAAAATGTGTCATAATTCGACCATTGTTTTCATCCTTCATCCTACCCAGAACTTTCTTATTTACTTTCGGAATCCCATATACATTATTTTCAGGGTAATCGCTGGTATCAAAATACTGATGACAATCTTCTTTAATAACATCATAAACGTTTTCATGTTTAATTTCGTAAATAAGACTGTCTGTGTCAGTATATAAAACTAGACAACGATCCCCAAATGTCCTATTCATATAATTATAGTGAAAGTCATAAATGGTTGTCTTGGCCAAGTCCAAAATGCTCATACCCACAAAGATTGGTTTGTTGAAATAAATATTAGTTTTTGCCAATTCAATAATAACTAAATTTTCACTTATAATAGTACTGCTTCTAAATTCGGGCCTTGATACTAAAGCTTCGGCGCCATATCTACCATCCCATTTAGTTAGCAATTTTACATTAGAATGATTTCGAATGTTTTCCATGGTCTTCCCAAATACCGCGTTGTTCATTAATTTAAACAGATTCTTTTCAAAATCATTCTTGGCAGCTTGACGAAGTCTAGTGTTGAGGTCAATATACTCTTTTAGCCAAGGCGACTGCTTAAAACACGATGTATTTTGGTTACTTTTATTCCCAATGCCAAAGCTTGCTGTAAATTTCTATAGTAAATGACGTATTCGGATTTATCATACAGCGTTGCCAAAAGTTTTCATTTTTAGATCCTTCAGGTGTTGCATGTTGTGGACAGGGTGGGAGATCGGAAAATTTATCATGAAGTGCTTCTGGTATTTCCTAATCTACTTCCAAAATATAGCCAATATCTGCTTTATCAGCAACATCTTGAATATTCAGTTGAGAAATTTCACTGTCAGATAGCCAGTTAAATCCTCCGTATGGTAGATACTGCGACATCGCCCAGCCGTATTGATTATTAATGTCGTAATACATTAAATATGAGTCTTCATTGGTAGAATCATAAGCAGGTAAAAATTTATTATTAGCTTCAGCATACCTTTTCGAGCACTGACTAAGTCCTCCGCGAATACCTTTTTCGACAGAATATATCATGTCTAGTTCAGTTAAAAGCTCGAGCTTGGTGCTATTTGATCTTTGCATTTGAAACAACATATTTTGCCAGGCGTAACCAGGTAAAGTATACGACCATGCTGGATCCAACCCATATGTTTTGTGCGATGTATTGCGAAATTTTTCAAATACATCAGCCAACAGTAGAATATCAGTCTTCATATACAACTCTGAATATTCACGCATTGTTTTGCAGTTAAAACTGTTCCACACTCTTTGTGCATGTGCATACTCTTCATCACAGATCGAGGAATCGCTCAAGCTATTGTAAAATTCAAGTTTTGTTGGTAGTTTATCTTTTTCAAGTCTATCCCAACTATCCATAAAGTCGTATGGAAATACGCCCTTTCGACACAACAGCGAGTACTGCTCTTCTGTTAGGTTCTCAAATCCCGACCTAAGAATTGGATAATCAGTGAGATCTGCAGCCAGCTTATCCAATCCGGACGATAAAAATCTAAAACTGTCGACGAATCGGAATTTAATTAAGCTATCTGGAATATGTTTGGGAAAGAGATATATTTGTCTTTGTTGACAGGTAAAATATCAATATGTCCCTCTACCTCAGCTAAAGCTTTAATAACCATATGATCATCGTAACAACTCAAGTTATGAAATAGGACCGGTATAGTGGGCGGCGGCTCTTACTTCCCCGTGAAGTGATTGTGATGTCTAACTCTTTTATCACCGGCTACAAAGGGCTTTTCACATATATGGCAGATGCTAGCATTATTAAATTGTTCTTGTTCCTCAGGTGTTAAGCTATCCATGGGTAAATCGCATAAAAACGCCGTTTCCACATCTTCTGCAAAATCTTGAAGCTCTTTTACGAACCACTCCATACAGTCCTGTCCGGTATATGACTTGTAAAATGATAATGTGTCATCATACTGACATTTGACGTAATATCCGACACTGTAGGATACATGTTCTTGCAAATTTTGTGTATTTTTCTTCACCTTAATTAGTTCAGGAACCAGCAAACGGTATCAGCATATATCACAAAAGGGTGCCTTTTCCTTGTACTTAAAGTCCTTATCTTCTTTTGGTGCTTGTGGAATGGCGGTACAATTGTTTAGTTTTAAGCAATCTTTAATGTGCATAGACAATCTCTCTTTACTTCGAAAATAGTGCAAACATCGGTCACAAATAAACTTTTGGAGGTGTTCTTTACTTAACTGTGAAGATAAAAGACGAGATAGACTCTTGATCCAGACATAATGATACTTAACGGGCGTTAGATCGTCTAAGCCGTATTCAGTAGTATAAACATCTTGAATTAAAAGTAAATTTACATGCGTTTCTAGTTTATCCTTACACAAGTAGAAGGGTATAATATTAAATTTCTTGCTCGCTAATTTTTCTAATCGATAAACATTAACAGAAATATTATTTTGCTTCTCAAAACGGGGAATTTGACGGATTGTCATTGGAAATTGTATACCCTTAAATTAAATTTTTCTTTAGGGTCTGGATATGATGAAGTATGACTACTATTATTTGAATCCGGATACAAAGCCGATGCAACTGCCCATGCAAAACACAGATCATCTTGATTTTGAACATTAATACAGGCTTTTCGGTTAGCTATTTGTTTTGGAAGCTGTAGGTAACTTCCAACGCGCAGAGGGTTAAATTTGTTAATATTTACCATCAAGTTCGCTACTCTACTCAACGCCCACCCCGAATTACGTTCGGCAAATTCGCCCAAGTCTGATAAAATGGGGTGTATAACTTTATCATTGAACCATATATCCAAATTTGTATCCCGATAGATCGGAGCATTAGCCGTGTTAATATACTTGTTTTCACACAATTCCTTATCGGCCGTTTGAATTTTAAATTCTCCACACAACACAGCGTTAACCTTCAAGGCATCGGCTTTCTTCAGCGCGTTTTGAATCCTCCTTTAAACAGGGCAGAAGCATCCTCCAAGAATGATTTTACATCAGCATGCTTGAGATTAAGGACGACGCCTGTCCTGATTCGAGATTGGAAGGCGGAATGTAGATCTTCCCATTTCACCCCGGTGCTTGGCAGTCTCCTTCCTGGTATAGATCCAGAACCAGTAACTTTCGCAGCTGTAAACATTCCTCTAAAGCATTTGATCTGACCTAAGCAGGCTAATAAATTATTTTTTGTTCCTATTGTCGCGGTATTTTTCAATGCTCTGTTGATTAATTTCGAAGCCTGTGCACATTGCTTTAGACCATCCTTAATTGCATTCTTGTTTCCATTAGCGAGGGGCTGTAAACTAAAGTTTTGATGGTTTCCACCAGTTTATCAGCAAAAGACATT